>PVHP010016346.1:0-36101 GCA_004024765.1 Zapus hudsonius | reverse complement strand
CAATCTCCATTGGAGAGTTAGAACAGTATAGGTTAACAAATATAGACCATTCTGGATTGCCTAGTTTCTATTTTTAGTAGCCTCCCTGTCAGACATTCGCATAGTGCATCTTTTCTTGGGAGCCCAAGAGTATGGGATCCGGTGCATCTTGCCCTAAATCCCCATTTCCAATCAAAGGTTCCCCCTCACTGAGTGGAATTTTGCAAGGAGAGAGAGAGAGAGAGAGAGAGAGAGAGAGAGAGAGAGAGAGAGAGAGAGAGAGAGAGAGAGAGAATGGACACACCAGAGCCTCTAGCTGCTGCAAACAAACTCCAGATGCATGTGCCACTTTGTGCATTTGGCTTTATGTGGGCATTGGGGGATTGAACCTGGATTATTAGGCTTTGCAGTCAAGCCTCTTAACTGCTGAGCTCTCTCCAGCCCCAAAGGATAGACTTTTTTTAATACCCACTATAAAATAACAAGTTGGTGAAGTGAAAGATATGATAAATAGCCTAATCAAAGCTTTCTATGGTATCTTTAGGCTAAAAGTGTATCCCATTGATGTGGTTTGGGTATGAATCATTCCCCACTCCCCACATACACACGCAAAATTGTGTGTCAAAGGCTTGGTCTCCAACTGATGAATCCAGTCTTAAAGAAGTGGTTTGGGTGGGAGGTTTCCTCCTTCATCAATGGGCTGCTGATCCATCAACAGGTTCATAATTCAATGGCACCATTGGGAGGTGGTGGGAAGTCAGGTCTGCATGGAGGAAGTAAGTCATAATGGGTGTGCCTTTGAGGGGGTCTCTTATCCCAAGTTCTGGATCTCTCTTGCTAATCTCTCTCTCTGCTCCAAGGCTACCATCAGATAAGCCACACTCTCCCACTGCCTTGATATTCTTCCTCAGGACCAAAGCAATGGACCAAATCAACTTGAAACAAAAATCCCTAAAACTATAAACCAAACTAAATCCTTTACAAAGTATAATTCTATTGACAATATTTATAAGTATGTAATGTATTTTGATCATAATATCTTCCCATTACTTTCTTTTGCCCTCTTTTCCCCATATCCTTTCCACATTACCCTGTCTTCTTTCCCAATTAGTTCTGCTTCTATTTATTTATTTATTTATTTATTTATTTATCTATCTATCCATTTATTTATTTATTTATTTATTTTTGCCCTCCTCCATCATTCAGGAAAGCATGTTGACAGACCTAGTATCAGTCAGGCAACAACAGCTGCTGTGAGGTCATGAGTGCAATGGCCACTTTGTGTCCAGACAACAGCATTCCAAAGCACTCCTCCCCATCCTCTGCCTTTTCCATTCTTTCTGCAAACTCATATTCCCCAAGCCCTGGTGGGTATGATAAACTTGTCTTATTTGGTGTTGAATGCTTGTCACTTCTCAGCACTTTGATGAGTATCCATATGCTCAAGCTATCTGAAAAATAATATTCAAAATAATTTTCTCCTTTTAAACTATTTCAGGTATCCACGGCAGGTACCAAATGGTAACTGATCTGCCCACCAAGAGAACAATTATTATCTGTAATTAAAAAGTAGATTGAAATAATGTATCAGAAGCAAAGACCCCTCCCCCCAGGGGATCCTGGTTGAGCAGTGGGGGGGAGATACTCAGAGGCTCAGCTGTGTGCCTTCAGAGTCTTCTGAGAAATCAACAATGACATTTCCACATACAGAAATAATCCATGGAAATGGTGCAGTGCAAAAAAAAAATGAAATTAAGAAATTTTCAGGAAAATAGACAGACCTAGAAAGAGTTCTATTAAATGAAGGGACCTGAGCTCAGAGAAAGCAAAGAAGCATGTTCTCTGTGATATAGGGATCCCAGCTGTCATCTCTGTATATATATATATATATATATATATATATATATATATATATATATATATATATATATATATCATGTTTTCTCTGATCCCAGCTCATAGTCTCTATAAGTATGTATATAAGCATGCGCTCTCTGGTACGGGGATCTCAGCTGTCATCTCTATGTGTGTGTATGTAAATATATATATATATATATATATATATATATATATATATATATATATGGGCACATGTGGAAGAGTCTCTAAAGGTTTTCTCTGATATGGGGATACCAGCTCATAATCTTTATAAGTATGTATTTATAGGGGCCAAATGTGGGTGGAACCTCTAAAGGTAGGATGGTAACTAAGAAGAATTTAAAGTGACGGACAGAAAGAGGGATGAGGGAAGAGCAGAAGGACAGAAAGTAAAAAGTAAACAGAAGAGCAAAGGACATGATATAAGGGAATAAAGGGGTAGAGGGAGATTGGGTATGGGGGAATGAGAACCAACTAAAACAAATTGTTTTTGAAAAATGTGGGCTGGAAAGGTGACTCTGTGATTAAAGGCACTTGCCTGCAAAGCCTGACGTCCCAGGATCAATCCCCCAGTACCCAAATAAAGCCATATGCACAAAGTGGTGCATGCGTCTGGAGTTCATTTGCAGCAGTTGGAGGCCCTTTTATGTCCATATTCTCTTTCTGTCTCTTTCTCTTTTGTTTTTCTCTCTTAAATCAATAAATCAAATAAAAAACAAGACATTAATAAAAGAAAAATGTTAGAATGCATGTTACCTAAATCTATGTATGCCAACTAAAATAAAATTTAAAAAAGAATCTGTCCTCAGGTTCTGCTTTATGGAAATTCAAAGCTGAGAAAAATCCATGCTTGGGATAAACAGTCCTTCTGACATGCTTCCTGGCACATTTACTATTTTCCTTAAATTCTGTAATTTTTAGATGAATGCCTGGTGGTGGGAGAGGAATGGCAGGCATGTCATATTCTGGTCACAAATCTATGCTGACAGAAGCACAGTCACCTCTGGAATGATCCTTATCCCTGAGAGCACCCTGCTTTTTTTTTTTTGTCCCCAATCCCACTTCTACTATTGAGAGGTCATGATTTTAGTAGCAAAGCAAACCTTCAAATTATAAAATTACTCACTCTTTCTTGTAAATAGAAATGAATTAAACTTGTCTCCTGGTTATAAATGCAAATGAGAGTCAGAGATGTGTTAAATCAAGTTCATACGCTGTTAGTATTATGTGTGCTCAGTAGTTGATGGGCCTTCCAAAAGTGTGATTAGTGTTCTTGACTCTGCTTTTAAAGAATGCTCTTATCTTTTCTGCAGGCATTAAGCAGACTCTGAGGGATCCCAGAAGTCCTTCTCTTTGGGGGGCTTCTTGGGTGATAGTGCCCTGTCACTATCCAGTCTCTGAGTGCATCCAGACAAGTATACCCCCAGCTTCTGTCTGCATTTAAACCTTTGAGAACATGGGACTCAGAATGGTGCTCACAGCTGGGTCCCAGGAAGTCACCATCC
This sequence comes from Zapus hudsonius, assembly GCA_004024765.1. NCBI lineage: Eukaryota > Metazoa > Chordata > Mammalia > Rodentia > Dipodidae > Zapus > Zapus hudsonius. The sequence goes on along the minus strand of PVHP010016346.1, from coordinate 32,739 downwards.
ATCCATTGAGGGGTCTCTGGGGAAAGAGGACAAGTTACTGTCCTATGGCACATGGTGTGGTGGGTGAGCAAACATCACGGAATCAGGTGTGGAGAATTGAATCACACCATAAGGCTTCTTAACTCTGAGTCTTGCCATCATGTTCCTCTTAGCCTTTCTGTATGGACATCCTCTACCTAGGCTAGAGGGCCGAGGCTGAGAGGTGCATTGTGAATGAACATTCTCTTTTCCTGAGCAGACAAATCTGTACCAAGGTTATTCTGCATGGGGTGGGGGTGGGAGGCACAAGGTGTCTTATTCCAAGAGAGCAACCATGGCCAACAGTCCCTCATTAGTATTCTTAATGGGATAGTGATGTTACTTACGTTAATAACCTAAAGGAGAGAGTCACTTGAGAATCGTAAATACCCTTGTGGGCATTAAATAATTGACATTTTCTTAGTCACTGTGTAAAGGCTTTGCAGAATGGTCAATGTTATCATTCCCATTTTCCTAATGGGAAAGCAGCACCAGGAGAATTTGGCTTAGGAAGAGACTAGGCCAGGCCTTCCCTTCTGTTGTGGATTAGTTTATTTTTCCAGGAAGACCAAATGCCTTGCATTTTCCCACCCAACGCTTTGTACCCTGCACAAGCCCAGCAATATTTGCCTTTCCTCATCTGGCACTGCAACCAGGACTCAGAGCAATGGAGCCCAGACAGCAGCCTGCTGATCCAATTTTATCTTTTCTAGCAGTCCTCATGACCATGGTGAGGCCGTGTGTGTGTGTGTGTGTGTGTGTGTGTGTGTGTGTGTGTGTGTGTGTCCAGCGTGCTGCAGTCAGTGGGGAGGAGGATTTGCTGGCTGGCCATGTACTCTGAATTACTACAGCGTGAAGGAGTTGTTTCTAACATGCGTTTACAACCAAAGTCTCTGAGCAAGCTTTCCACTCGAGCCCTGCTTGTGCCCTCTGTGGTGATGGTCAACTTGGTGAGCACGTGAGGCTTTCAGGTTGTGTTTCCATGTTCTCTTGTGTCTCTTGACCCCACCATTCTCAGCTACTCTGGGATCATGCCGTTCTCAGGAAGGGCTTCTGTATGACTTCTGTTTCTGTTCTTGTTACCACATTCCAAGACCTTGACCATAGGAAGAGCAGCTACTTTTGCATGTTATGAGAGAGGGCCTTTGTGTGTGTGTGTGTGTGTGTGTGTGTGTGTGTGTGTGTGTGTGTGTGTGTGTGTGTGTGCAAACCTGCATAAAGGCTGCCATCCCTTGGCCCTTCACTAAGGAAGAGTGAGCACCCCTTGAGGCGTTCATGTTCCCCACGTGCCATCACGTTGCTGTAGAGGAACCCAGGCTTAGGAGCTCCCAGAAAGGTGAAAATGAAATTGTTTATTGACACAAAATAACAATAATGAAACCACCAAATCACAGAAAGTCAGATATTTTTAATTGAAAAGGACCATTGAGGACATCTGTTTAATGCCCTCTACTATGATAAGATGTGAGTTGGAGTCCCAGGAAGATTAAAGACTTTAGAAAGGATAATTCCATGTTTCTTTGCTTTCTTCCTCAAGGACTCACTGTAGCTGCTGCTGGTTACACTTGACACGGAGGAGGATGAAGCAGACTGAAGGAAGACCACTTTCTTCTCAGACCATGATGTGAGGCTGAGGAAACTGGGTTCTGATGTCCAGGAAGGGTAGGAGAGCAGGATGCGAGTGCAAGTCACAAACAAGCACCAGCACTTGGGGAGGAAGGAAGAGAGGTTCCTTCCCCTCAAGCTTCCTTCTATCCAGTTCCCTTCTGGAAGGCCCACCCACTGCGGGGAAGGGCTCACTCTGGAGAAGGGACCTCCTCCTTTTGTCAATCCTTTCTGCAGGCGAGCTCAGAGACTCACCCAAGATTACTGTAGATTATTAAACAGGTCAAGTTGAAAATAAATGTAACCATCACAAAACTGTTCACTGCTTTTATAGAATAAAGGGACCCTTGCATAAGAAAGCTTCTAATATCTGAAAGAAAACATTCCATACTTTACCATGTTTGAGGAGTTGAATTTAAATTTATTCTCAAGTTGTACTAATTATAGGCTAAAAATGTTAAAAATTAGAAGGGACACTGGAGGGTTTGTAACTTGAACTGAGAGTTGAGTCCACTGAAAAATTCCATTAGACCAAAGATACTTGCAATGGCTAAAATCTATTGTAAATTAGATATATAACTCATTATTGTTTTAATCTGTTTTATTATTTCAGCAGAATAAAAGCAATGGTTAAAACACAAGGAGTTTCAAAAAGAGCTCCCTCCTCCCATTAAACGTGAGCTACAGGTCAAAATGAGACTTCATCCAGAACATATATATTTTAAGAATGGCAGACATGATGAACTTGTAATGTGCAGAGTTAAGAAAGCAAATGTCCAGCACTGAACCTAAACATTCCAGAAACAGCAGAGGTAGAGTCATGAGGAGAGTCCATCAGGCAGAATTTTTAGAAAGATTAAAAGATGAATGAGCACATATCTCATTGAAACATAGATATATTTTGGTAATGAAATTATGTAAGTTATAAGTTATGAATTTAAAGAATCACAATTGAATACAATAGGCACTGACAGTTATTTTTTGTCATTTTCAGGTTAGACAAGATAGGCAGAAGAGAGTGAGTCCAATTAACTATCATCCATGGTTTCTTTACTCAAAAGGAGTAAATATGGAGAGATGAGGGTGAGTAGATATAGATGTAAACTAGGTAAGAAGAAAAAACTTTTTGCTTTAGCAAAATAGATGATGTATGGCTGACCAAAGTTAGATATTATACCAGTCAACTTCATATTACTAAAACAAAATACCAATGGCAAAACTAACTTATAAAGAGAAAGATTTGTTTGGCTCAACCTTTGAAAATTCAAAATTAAAAATCAATGCCCTCCATTAGGACTTCTAATGAAGACCATGGGTTGCAGCATATCATGGCGATAACATGTGTGCATGGAAGAATTTATATCAACAAAAGGGAAGCAGATAAAGAGATTTCATCTTAGAACTCCTTCCAAGAGCATGTCCCCAAAGACCCGAGGAACTCCAACTAGACCCTACCCCCCAATGATTCTGTCATTTCTCAACTGTGCTCACCTGGAAGCCAAGCTGCTCATCACAGTGGAAGCTGAAGATTGCTCCAGTCATACCGAACCACAGTCATTCTCTATTTCCAGGTAACTATGATAAAGATTTTGGCATTCCCAACACAAAGGAATGAGGTAACAGATATACGAACTGCCTGGATCTGATCATTACACACCTTCCTTCCATTAATCACCACTATCCTTGTGGTGATTCACACCGTGACCATCAATCTGTGCAATGTTATCTGTTGGTGAGACATTTTAATGAATGCTGCAGGCTCATAAAATCCATGAGCCTCTCAGAGGCCCAGCTCCTAACTATATTATGAATTTGTTAAAAATGGAGAGCTGCTTCTGAAATGAGAGAAGGGAGAACACGATACAAAATATTGAGACCAATGTGCCAAGAATCGATGGATAAAGACACAGGCAGCACTTGGACCTTGACACCAGGAACAGTTTCAGATAGAGAATAAGGAAGGAGTGGGAAGCTTACTGACAGACAGGCAGGACTGGGGCAGGGGGAACATGGGGTGGGTTTTGTGGAGAGGATTTGGAGGAGGTGCAATGTTGGGAAGAAGAATGCTATTTTTAATTGCTCCTCTAACTCTCCTAAAACAAATCCCTGCATTTCTCATTTGCAGCTGGAGGTGATACAATCACCCTACCTTTTCCCAGCAGCAGTGAAGGAGTGAGCTCAGTGATGCTTGCGTGCAGACCATCCTTCCCACCCTTGCCTCCTTTGATAGTGTGTGGATTGCTGGCAGAACCAGGGTTCTCCTGCAATGCTGCAGCAGGTGTGAATAATTGGTTTAGCAACCCTACTAACCTCCCAGCCAATAGAACTAGTTGGTGTCATACAATTAAACCACACCTGTCATTCATATCAAGCTGTTCTTTGGGAATCGTGTAACTGTGAGTCTCATCTCTCACTCCAGGCTTGGAGGCTGCTGTCTTCATGAGAATACAGAAGTAACACACTGGAGATGAATGTAAACTCCAAAGGGACAGGTTTATCTTCCCATTGGAGTTTCTTACATGGCCATTTCTAAGGAAGGAGGCGTGAAGGGAAGGTACGGTATGCCTAGGAGGAGGAGTGAGGATTTGTGAAAGGGATAGTTTAGAGGATAAACCTCATAGTATAGCAGAGTTGCCTAAACAATGTCAGAAGTTCACACCATTGGCTAGTTAGATGGTTTATCCAAATTCTTCCTATTGTGAATGATTTCTTTTCCTGGTGCTTTGAATTATTTGGACTTTGGGAATCTCTTAGATCTCAATGGGAATTCCCAGGAGTGGTCCCCTCCTGGTGAACATGGAATAGGACTAGAGCTTTATGTGTGCTTGTTTATGGTTTTAGTTTGTTAAAAGCCTCTCATACATTAGGGAAACATAGGAATTCTTTCTTTGTTCACACCTGAACTGTATATATTGATAGACACAACCATATATAGTGATTATGAATGTGACTTCCAAACTCCTCCATCTTGGAGATTCTAATTCATGGTTAGACTCTCTACACACCCCTGTTTGGCCATGGCTGAGGACAGTTGCAGAGATTGTAGTGACCATCACATTGGGAATTGATTTCGTTTCTACATCTTTTGTGTTAGGTGTTTTTGTACGACACTTTCAATGGGCCTTCCTGTGTTCAGATACAGCACTCTGAATCCAGGGGAAGCAAGTAGGGTCAGAGAAGTTAAACAAACACAAGAGTTATATATTCAGAATGAGTAGCTGATGGAGGCTAAGGACTGCTATCAGATTCTATGCTTTCTGTACAGTGTGAATCAGACACGTCCATACACATGTAAAGAGCCAGAAATCTATCCAGAATCTATTTGCATTATGGAAAATTATTCACCAAAGTAGAGAGGTTAATGAGATGCCCAGGGCTGAAGGGTGTGAGTTATGGTTGAAATGGAAGAGGTGGAAAGGTGATTTTGAGAAATTAGATGTCATTCAAATCAACTTTCAACCCAGATCTGACAGACCCTTGTCAAGGTCCTGGGGTGAGAAAGACTTTATAGACAGTGAGTGAAAAGATCTGAGCACGTAAAACTCTCTGACAAGCTCTGTAGCCCAGAAAAATCCATGCTTTGTGCCTCATGAGCAGAATGAACGTGAACTGAAAGGCTAGCCTGCTCCCTGCTCTCCAGCCCTGAAGGGTCAGCTATATAGGAGAATGGAAGGACACTGGGGACAGTGAAGTCACAGTTAGTAGCAGAAGGATGACTCAGCCTACTTCTGGGTACAGCCGCAGGACAGGGGCTACAGTTCCCAAAGGCCCCCATCCCTCCATTTCCATTCAGAGGGGACACCACACCACTGTTACAGGGGAACTACTTGAAACATTATAGTGAATTCCAAATTTCTTCCCTTTTGGGAGTGGGTTGAGAAAATTGAGCCAGTTTCTGAATTCTTAAGATCAGCCTGAGCCAAGGTCTTATTGTTACTCCAAAGAAAGACAGGACATTTACATTTCAGTCTAAGCCAGGGTTTATGAAAAAGAGAAGTTTCTGGTGTCACTAATTTCCTCTGAATAACAAACCATTTCAGTTTCCTTCAGCTGTTCCAAGAGAAGCCTCCCTGGGGTTTGAATTTTAGCTGTGGCTGCTCACTCAGCCATCTGGCTTTGGTCAAGTTACCAAAGTTTTCTGAACCTCACTTCTTTCATCTGAAAAGCAAGATAAACCAATCACCTCATCCAACTGTTTGTTAAATGAGATGCATGGAAAGTGCTTACTAGGCAGTTGGAGGAGCTGGGGCCCTCCTGCCTGTGGGACATAGAGGCTTGTCTATATCTCTCATCTCTGGTTTTACCTCAGCCCCAGTGGGTTCACCCACATCTCCCTCCAGAAGAACAGAGGTATACGTGATCGGCCCGAGCAGGCCCTGAAGGCACAAGTAAGTTGCATGAGGAAGTTGCCCAAATGCCTATGGTTGCTACTCCTGTTACTATGTCTTCTGTCTCCAAGCATGTGCCTATGACATCATGGGGTGTGCCCTATGATCAACTGACTGAGGAGGAGAGGAACTAAGGCATGGTTCACAGATGGTTCAGCACGTTTTGCTGGTACCTCTCAGAAGTGGACTGCTGCAGCATTACAGCCTGTTTCTGGAAGAACTCAAAAGGACTGTGATGAAGGCAAGTCTTCACAATGGGCAGAACTTCAGGCAATGCACATGGTTATGCATTTTGCTTGGAAGGAAAAATGGCCAGATGTGAGGCTGTACACTGATTCATAGGCTGTGGCCAATGGTTTGGCTGGATGGTCTGGGACTTGGAAGGAACACAATTGGAAAATAGGTGAGAAAGACATTTGGTGAAGATGTATGTGGATAGACTTCTCTGATGGGCAAAGGATATAAGGACACTCCTGTCCCATGTTAAGGCGACCTCATTGGAAGGTGACTTTAATAATCAAGTAGATGAGCTGACCCGCTCTGTGGATAGTGGCCAACCTCTTTCCTTTGTCATCCCTGTCATTGCCCAATGGGCCCATGAACAAAGTGGCCATGGTGGCAGGAATGCAGGTTATGCATGGGCCCAACAACATGGGCTTCCACTAACAAAGGCTGACCTGGCTACGGCTGCTGTTGAATGCCTAATCTGCCAACAGCAAAGACCAACACTGAGCCCCCAGTATGGTAGCATTCCTCGAGGAGACCAGCCAGTGACTTGGTGGCAGGTTGACTACATTGGACCACTTCCATCATGGAGAGGGCAGCATATTTTCCTTACTGGAATAGATACTTATTCTGGCTATGGATTTGCTTTTCCTGCCCAGAGTGCTTCAGCAAAAACTACCATCCATGGGCTCACAGAGTGCCTTATCCACCGTCATGGTATTCCACACAGCATTGCTTCAGACCAAGGAACTCACTTCACAGCCAAGGAAGTACAGCAGTGGGCTTATGATCTTGGGATTCACTGGTCCTTCCATGTGCCCCACCACCCTGAAGCAGCTGGCTTGATATAATGGTGGAATGGCCTTTCAAAGAACCAGTTACGGTGCCAACTAGGTGACACTAGCCTGGAGGGCTGGGGCAGAGTTCTCCAGCAGGCTGTGTATGCTCTGAACCAGCATCCTATATATGGTACTGTTTCTCCTATAGCCTGGATCCACGGGTCCAGGAATCAAGGAGTGGAGATGGGAATGGTACCACTTACCATCACCCCAAGTGACCCATTAGCCAAGTTTTTGCTTCCTGTTCCCACAACCTTCCGTTCAACTGGCCTAGAAGTCTTGGCTCCAGAAGTGGGTGTGCTTTTGCCAGGAGACACAGAGAACATTCCACTGAAATGGAAGCTAAGACTCCCCCCTGGCCACTTAGTGAAAAAGCTGCTCCATGCAGGGCTGGGGGGGAGGCTGAAGAAGACACAGTTTCCAGCCCCTTAGAGCTGACATTCTAGTGTGAACGTGTCACACTGGAGCTCCAGCAGAACAATGACTACAGTGAGTGTGTCACACTGGAGCTCCAGTGGAGCAGTGACTACAGTAAACATCACACTGGAGCTCCAGCGGAGCAATCCTGTTTCCACATCATCTATGGAGGAGATGCTGATCTTTTTGGAAGATCACTTTTGACCAGTAGCTTCATGTATGCTAAGGCACTAAGGGTAGTAGAAGTCTTTCTCCAAGGTCCCTTTCAGGTAGCATTCTGTCTCCACCTGAAGGTTCCCCATGGTGACAGCTATTAGTCACTGTTACACATTAAAGGCTGCAAATGAGATTTGGTTTAGAACAAGATGTTTTGAAACTTCTATTTCTCTCTTGTGCTCATTCAAGCCCATTAAGTGTGGCTTAAGAGAAGCTAATTGTCTAAATCATCCCAAATAGGCAATTCATGGCCATAGGAAATTACATGGGGATCTCCATTACTTTGGAACTGCTCTCTGTTTGCTCAACACAAATCTCAGTTTGGCCCACTGTGGGCTCCCTGGCTTACAAAGGGAAAAGAAAGATACTCCTACACACATATTTTAACTATGCTTATGCCGAACTAATCATAAAGCTCATACAGACTTTATATACTCCCTGGGTCCATTCACTATTCGATTTCTTTTTTGGAAACTGAAACTCCAAGTCACTTGGCCTACTGATTGATGTGCTTGAAACATCAAACACTTGCTAGGTTGAACTTAAACTCACATTTCTGCTGATTAACATTTAGGTTAAAATGTTGGCATCAATTAGAGGTTTTTGTCTGTGAAATCATCTATAATTTGGTAAATTGAACATTACCAGATATATTTTCTATGAACTTTCTCTCCAAATTCATATTTAAATTTCATGTGGATAATCTCTAAAGCATCCTAAAGTTTAATTTATTAGCAAACTACTGTCACATATCAAATTGCTGCAAACTGAGCCCACCCATGACACTTTTACTGTGCGCCTGAAGTGGGAACAAGATTAGTTGGGTCCCTTCTCATGCTCTCAAGAGAGTAAGAACAGAGGTTTGGCTCCATCTGTGATGTCTGAGGCTTGAAGTGCCCTCCCAGGTTCACAGTGTTGGCACAGTGCTGTTCTTGGTGCTTGTAGGAACGGGCTTCTCTGTGCCTGGAGGCTGCTTGCCTGATGGTCCTCTATGCCATGGAGTTTTGCATCTTCAAGACCAATGTGAGAGCGTGTCCTGATGCTCTGACTGTCCTTGGCCTGGCCTGGGCTCCATCGTTACCACTTACCGTTAAAGCACTCCCATGATGAGGCCAGACCCACTCTGAACAAGCTCCTTTAGATGAAATGTTCAGCAAATTAGGAGCCTTCATGATAGCTGCAGAGCTCTCCTCCTTTTCAAAGTACTGTGTACTCAGAAAGGCTGTCACATTTCACCATGCTCATAGTCTTGCCCAAGCTCAAGGGGAGCAGATTATTCAAAGTGTCCTTCCAGGAAATAGGAAACCTGGGCATCATCCCTAGAGCAAAGAGGGCACCCATGCTCTGCAACTAGGAGGCACACAGTGAATTTGACCTTGGATGAGTGTTATAAACTTCACCTCATGTGAGCATGGTGGAGTTCACAAACCATAGCACCTAACCACAGGGTCATGCTCAGTGTACCTTTCTGAAACAAAGCCTTCAACTCCATCCTCCTGGAGAATTTAGCTTCCTATGATATTACTGATGCATTAGACTTCATTTCTTCAAAGACCTCCCCCTCTTCCTCTCAGGACAACCTGGGGAGATGGGAAAGACACATTGCCCTGGCATTCCTATAGTCTATGGTCTATTATTGTCTATTCCTATGGGTTGTAGTCAACCCATTGAGGGGCAAAATGTGAGCACTCCTGTTGTGGCTGGGACAACGTGGAGAGGGCTTAGAGAAGCATATTCTAAATATTTACCAACTAGCAAAGAACAGAAAATTCCTGATAAAGACAGGGGCCAGACTGATATCTATATTTACACCTAAAGTCCCTTGTGTGACCAGAATTAACTTTATAGTTGCTGTGTAATGGTCAGACTCTGTGATTTGATGCATAGAGACCCAGCGAGTTATGAGGAACTGTATTTACCAAAATATTGCAGTGTTTGGAATACTTCGCCAAGTGGCATTCAGCACACCTGTACTGACCATTTAATGACACTGCTTGTAGTTTAAGAATATTTGTCTCCCAAGGGCTTTCCCGGGAGAAGCATTCTGTTAAGATATTTTCAGTGAATGCTGAGGATTCAGCTACTAGCTGTTGGGGAAAGCCTGCTTTGGGAAAATGTGCTCATTGAGGTCAGATCTTAAGGGTGGGAGGGGGAAAACATTCAGAGAATAATGAGGGTTTGTGTTGAGTCCAGCTAGCTCTCTTCCCCCGTGTCTTATTCTTTTGCTAGCAATACCTCTACCACCTGTTACCTGCCTCGGCTACATTGCTACAGAGCCCTGGTGCTTCTCCAGCATGCACAACACTGTGGCAAACTAGCTCTATTAATTAGAGTGCTTGCCCAATGGAACTGTTTCTTCCATTCATAATTCATAGGTGTCCTTGCTAAATAAATATTGGGGGCATTCACTCATCCCAAGCAATTATCTACAAGAAGCTATATCCATCACAGAGCTTCATAAACTGGGGGACTGGAATAGAAAAAAATTCAAATTAAAAGAAGGCCACTTATAATAGCAGACTTCCCCATTCTCATTCATGGTGTTAAGCACTTACTGCAGATGTGATTCCAGCTGGGGTGATGCATTCAAATGCAACAAGTGGTCTCCTTCTGTGCAGTGGAAGCCTCATCAAGTGCTACTCACCTGCTTGCCAGAGCATGCTAGAAGTCTGGGGCACCACTCTGAGGCCTCCATTCTTTTGAGAGAATCAGGCTTGAGTTGGACTTGAGGCTTCTTTCCTGTGTAACAGTGGGCTCCAAGATTCAATGCACAGACACCCATAGGGATATAGGGAACTGTGATTACCAATGGAGATTCTGTTTGTATGTTTTAGAAGGCAGTGAGAACCATGGACAATCCAACCCCACCAACAGGACCAGAGATTGCCTGTCACCCAGGCAGGAGATGAACCACCCCTAATGTATGATATGGAGCCCAAACAAAACCTTTGAGGAAGTGGCGAGATGAGCAAGAGACCAACCTCCACAGCAAGTCAGATAACCTGGAAAGGATAATGGGGACAGACACTGAGGATACCCAACACAATCTAAAGCAGAAATCCAGAGACTGTTAAGACCTCAACAGTAAAGCAGACCTAAAACTTACCCACCATGACTCAGGAATCTGAGCAGAAGAGGGGGCAGAAGGATTGTGAGCCATGCTAGGGGAGAACATCCAGAGCCATCGCCCTCCTCAGCAACAACAAACAAGGAAAAAAAAGATACTTCATCAAATGGCATTTAGTTCACCCATGCTGATGGTCTATTGACACTGCTTGCAGTTTAAGAATGTTTTCCATTTGAGAATAATGGTTTAACCCCTTGGATGCCCAGTGACCATGCCAGCCTCCTTTTGTTGTTCAATGCAGGTCAGACGAGGGACTCCCTTGTGCCAAGTATCTCTACTCAGAGGCACTGGGCAGAGAAGGCTTCTGTCTCACTTCCAGCTCTCAGATTTCTGCAAGAAATCTTAGCCTTGGTATATCTCTCCTAACTAGCTCTCTAGTTTTGAACCAAAGTCTTGGGCTCTGTCAGCTTCTACACTGACTAAATCACACACAGACACAATCAGGGTTTTGCAGCACAAAGCTCTAACTGTGATAAGAGCAGGCTTCTCCTGGAAAGCAGGCGCAGGTCTGACTCTCCCAGTTGACTTGATACAGAGACTTGGGTGTGGTTCAGACAGTTCTTCCTTTTGCCAAAGCTCCTTCCCTGCTATTGTCCATGTGGATAATTGGCTTTTTTATCATTAAACTAAAACTATTGCTGATATCTCTATTGGGTAACACACAGATCCCCAATGCCACAGTGAGCAGAAAACAGAAGCACCACACCATTCTACTCCACCATGTCCCCTCGGTTCAAACATTTATTCACTGATGCGACATACTTAAGTCATGAAGTATGACTCATCATGTCTACCAAACACTAATGGGATGGGATGTGGAAAATAAGGAATCAGACATTTCATTTTCTTAAAAATACACTCAGCTAGGTGTAACAGAGCATGTTTAATCCCAGCACTTGGGAGTTTGGAGTAAGAAGACTATGAGGAAGCATTCTTATCTAGTAAGACCCTAACTCCAAAAATAAGTCTGTGCCAAATTTTATTTCTAAGAATTAAAAAAATTATATACAACTAAAATAAAGTTGTATTTCCTAGTCTGAAGGCAAAACTTTTGGGGACCAAAATCTTCGAAAGGTAGATGCATACAGTGAAGTGTATGCATCTGAAAAGAAATATTTCTCCTAATGGCTTTAAACAGCAAAACCATGCTAAAGAAATTATGTCATAGATTTTCAAACTAGAAATTACATCAATCCCAGGATGCCGAGGTACATGCCTGCACTCAGGAAACAGAGGCAGAAGGGTTGTGAGTTCAAGGACACCCTGGGCTACATGTTAAGAGCCCATCTTAATATAAAACAAACAAAAAGAAAAAGGCACAGTTTCCTAGTGATTATCATTACGCTAGCGGGTCCCATGCTGGCAGTGTGTTTGGCTCCGTCTCAAATAGGGAAACACTCTTGTCAGCCAGCTGCCTCTGAGAATTAATGAAAAAAAAAACTTTCATGGCATTTGAAATATTTGTGTGTAAGACTCAGTCTTAAGTGTTGAGTGGTTTTATGTATTTGTTTGAAAAGAGGCACAACTGAAGACATCACTACTGGAAATTCTTCTACAGTTGCACCCTACAGAGTATTGTCAACCACAATTAATATTAGTTAAGAAGTGACAGGTGAGTGAGCACCTGGCATTGTGTCCACCAGCAGCGCTGCTCACCCGAAGATAAGACATTTATTTCCCTATTGTAAACATAAAACTTACACAATCACTTCCCTCGGAAAGCAGTCATCCCATAGCCTCAGAAGGCTCTTCCGGAGGCAGTGGGAAAGCAAGCCTTTGGGAAAGTTTTAGACATGGTATGGTCTAAAGAGAGAAGCTATCAATACCATAGCCCTCCCTTTCAGGTATGTATATTTTTGAGAGAGCAGGTCTGTAAGTCTGAAAAATATGATTTGTTATTTTATAGTGTCATTATATCAGTCATGTGATGCAAAGAAATATTAGCAAGATAAATTACCATAATAATATTTTGAACCTATAGGACATTTATTCAAGTGGCTATTGAGAGTCGCACACCATCTTTCTTGCTTGTAAACATCTGAAAGTTATTGGGGTGTGATATTCTGAAAGGCTTGAAGTCCAAGGATATGGCTATGTCATTAAATGCTGTCAGCAAGTTTTAAGGTCAATTATTAATCCCCACTTCTCAAAAATTATTTCCCAATAATAATGATATATAAAATATTTGATGGAAAACCGCTAGTTTCTATGAAGCCATTTTTTCTTTCCTTCCTTTCACTTTTCTTCTGCCTTTTACAAATATTCTCATTTATTTGTTCACTCATATATTTATTTATCAGACATGTATTAAGCGCCTACTGCATACTGCACATTGCACCAGGCACCGGGAGTATCACAGTTCATAAAAAGGAGTTCTACAGTCACTGTGCTGGTGTGTTGAGAGCATGGCTGGAACTTGAGGAACTTGAGCTGTGTCTTCTCACAGCCATGGTCTCTTCCACTCTCTGGTCCTCAGGCACCTGTGCGTGGGTCATGTGCGGATGTGTGTTTGTGTGCTTATGTTTATGAATTCTATATGAAATATTAACAACTACCATTGAAGACAATCAGTATGGAATCTGGTGGAGAATAATTTATGGTGTTTAACTATCAAGGGGTGTGTATTCACTGAGACAGTGTTGCTGGGCACTGAGCCAGGCAGGGTGATGGAGAGGTCATCACACAGTTCCTTGATTTGGTGGCTCCTACAGTGATGGTGATGAGGGCTGGCCTGCTCACAGATCTTTGTGGTTCTGTGCGCATGCGTCCCAAAGCTTCTCAGTGTCCTTCCTTTCATCTCCCCGTTGATAATGATGGAAAAGGAAAAGCTCTCATAGTCCAGTCTTCAGTGCTGCTTGGGGGAATCATGTGGCCAGTTCTGGCCATCTGAAGTCCTCTTAAGACTTCCTTTTCCACATCAGAAGCCACATATACAGGAGGACATCTGTGTCCCTGTCCCCTCCTTCTCGCTGGAATAATGAGGAGATGCCGCAGCTGACCACTGTGTGATTTGGAAGGCATAAAACCAAAGTTGCCAGGGAAGAAAGAAGCCAGGTCCTTAAAGATGCCTGAACCTGAGAGGCCATAGAGCCTACACTCATGAGTGAAGAATGGAAAAATCTAGTAATAAAAATAACTTGTAGTATTATTGCCCAAAATGTCTTTTCAGAATGACAACTTGAAGAAAGACAAGATCTTAAATACACTGTGACCAACTTACTCATCATGGAGGCTGACTCTCCATGTGAAGACACCTATGGAGCGCCAGGACGTTTGGTTAGACATTACTTCTAGGCACAGCTGCAAGTGCGCTTTGAAATGAGAGGGACAGTTTAATCAGTAAACTAAGAAAAGAAGGTGCTCTCCTCCACAGGGGCTCTGCTTCCAACCCATTGAAGGTTTGAGTGGAATAGAGGGCTGAAAGGGGGGGGTTTCTGGTCAGTGTGTCTCGAAAATGGAGGTTTAGGCTGGGGAGATGTCTCAGAGATTAAACAGGTGCTTGCTTGTAAAGGGGAGCCTGTAGGCCTGGGTTCAATTCCCCAGTAGCCATGTATAAAGCCAGATATACAAACAAAGTGCAGCATGCTTCTGGAGTTTGCTTGCAGAGGCACGAGGCCCTGGCTTACCCATGCTCCTCTCCTCCCCTCCCTTCTCCTCCTCCCCACTTCTCTTTACCCTCCTCCTCCTCCTCCTCTTCTATCTCCTCACAAATAATAGATAAAAAGTTTTAAAAATAAACTGGAGGTGTCAATTAGTCTCTTGCCTCCAGATACCAACTTGCACCTGGGCTGGAATCCAGACCATCAGCTCTTGTTCCTTTAGCTTAGCCTACATAACTGTGATGGCCAAATTTCATATATATATATACTGTGTGAGTTGTACATACCTATTGTTCTGTTTCCTTGGATATTCCACACTAATACTCAGAGAAGTTGATTATCACTTCTCATAAAGTTTAACAATGATTAGTAAAGAAAAAAATGTATATTCTTCTAAGCACTATAAAGCTTTTACTCTCTAGTTCCTGAGTAGCCACTGAGAACCTGCTTGGTGTATCTATGCAGTACGTGGTGGGGTGGCCCCTCAAGGGCACTCCTCACAAGGTGAGCCCAGGTGTCCCTCAATGTCCTCAGGGTCCAGAGAAAAGCAGTGGGGCTCAGATATTATTTTCTCTGGCAAATAAATGTCACAGGTGGTGAGAAGGGCTGCTTATCAAAGTTGTAGAACTGGTGTTCAAGGTTGCCATGTCTGAGTAACTTTAAGGTCGTTTCAAGTTAGAAAAAGGTTTGATGGATGAGGAGTGGTAGGGTAGACACGTTCTCATTGCAAATATATGAAGAACTCAAAATGGCCCCTCTTTAATTACTTTTTCAAACCATATAGTTTAGAGTCATTGAGTTCAGGAGAGGAGGGTTAAACGTCATGAAAAATTGAAAATGTATTTTCATTTGTGCACTGATGAAGTGACATTGCCTTTTCTCAACACTCTGCTGTGAGCTGGTTTTTCAAAATTTATTGGCATGATTTTCTAGTCAGCCCCGACATCCATCAGCATTATTAAATATTTATTTTCTGCCAACATGAAAGTGAGACAAACTAATAATCAAGAAATGGATGATTATCAGAAGAAGCAATATCTGTGCTAGCATCAGACAAGCCACTTGCTTCTCACTGATGAATAATATTTTCAAATTTTCACACATTTTCTTTTCTCATAGACATGATTACTATTAGAATCATACAAGTACATTCTCATTTATTAGGGTGAGATTTTAAGGTGCTCACACACTTTTGAATTACAAAAGGATTTAAGGATAAAATTTAATGGTGTGTCATCAAATAAGTAGACGAGAGTACGATCCTGGGAGAGAAAGTCCTAAATCACACATTTTAGCTGCAGCAGGTGAGTAACTTTTAGGAAAGAATAATGTCCAAGTTCTTAGGACCAATGAAGGTTTTATTTATCTAGAATGATCACCACCAGTCTTGACATTCAGAAAGTCAGAGAACTGCAAGAGGGCATTTTATACTAGTCTTAACAGTTTTCAAACCAAAGGATTAATATATTTATTCAACAATTACCCATAATGCTGTCCTATCTTACGTAAAGCTCAGATTGGTTTTGTTGACCGAGTCCTAGACTCTCAAGAGAGTTTGAGTTTCTGTTTCCTTAAGTGCAGGATTGTGCTAACCTCAGTTGCACTCAGAAGCATTTACAAGCAGGGGGAAAATATGCTTCTTTCTGCAATGTGAGGGTTATTGCACGCCAACATTGAGGCTCTGAACATCATTTCCATGTGGTAAACTCATCTAGGCCTGTGTGCTATACCAGAATGTCTATCCTTGCTCTTTGGAATGATGGGCCATTTAGGGACCCAAGGTAAGGCTTTAATCAAGTCAACAATCTACTGAAATAAGCTCAAATAATTGCTCAATGGCAGTGGTGTGAATTTCACCAGAACAAATGGAAGTAGACAAAGCTCTTTACTAGTCTTTTCCTTTCTTTGCCCAGGGCAGACACTAACTTCCGAGGACACTGAAATAGTTCCTGGGGGTGATGGATTCTCTGTGTTAGGTCTTCACTGTTTGGCTTTTGGGAGAGTGTACTCACGGCAGAATCCCAGAGTGCTCTGAGGAGGAAAACACTGGAGAGTTGTTGGCTTCAGTGAAGAGCCCTACACTGGCTCCGCACTTCTCAACTTTTATCATTGATCACTGGGTATGAAGGCAAGTGTACTATTCTTCTCCTTGCTGGGACAAATGCCCAACAAAAGTAAGGAAGGGTTCCTCTTGACTTATGGTTGGAAAACTGACTTATACCCTGATCTTTATAAGTTAGATCAATATGTTAACCCTTGAAACTCACCTGTAAGTACACTGATATAAATCTAACTTCTAGGCATGAAATCTAGAGACTGAACATCTTCACATAAACAGCCCCAGGTCAGACCCATCTTTGTGACCAGCAGCGCATCATCCTTGCCTCCCTAACTTCAGTGCTCAGCTTTGTGAGCTCAGGTTATCCTCAACACCTAATCGGGCTCCTAGGCCATACTGTTTCTTGAACTCAAGACTAGAACTGGATTTATAGTTGCATTCCTGCTAGGATCTGTACAGGCTTCATGGGACAGGACTGATGGTGGGTTGTTCTTTCCCTACACACTCTAACTACATAGGTCAGTGGGTTTCCTGTTGCCCCCATGGAGACCAGAGGAAAGGGAACGCTGTGCCCTGTGGAGAACACTGCTCTTGGCAATCCATCCTGTGTCCAAGTCCAGCCCAGCTGTGGTTAGTCTTCCCTGCTTTCCTCCTGATGCACACTGTGCCGTGATGTGACCCTCGGAGGTTCTCCTGCAGACCCAAGGCTGGCTGCGCCATCTGTACTTCAGAGGCTGTGAGAAGCCACTGTCAGCAAGCTGCTCACAGGCACTTGGGATGCTCCTCCTGTATGTGAGACCGAGTGTGGCAATGGACAGGGCAAAAGGGAGCCTGGGGATTTGGGGGGCAGCCTTTCTCCATCCTGGGGCATTGGAGAACTAGAATGGAACTCAGAGATGACTGAGGAAATTTCCCCGTGGTTGATGGCAGGTAAAACAGTTGCTGAATCTCTTTGTGATGAAATCTCTGCAGCTATGTCTAACTCCGTGGGAATGTCCTGTGAGCTAGTCATGTTGGCTGTGTGTGGAGAGGCTCCCAAATGTCAGCTTCCTACATCCATCAGGCTCTTCACTTTAAAAGGAGACGACTGAGATTTAAAGGAATGCACTACCTTTCTGCTGGCTTTCCTACCCACAGAGAATCATCCTGGGAAGAGAAATGAATCCTTTATTTCCTACCAAACGCGAGAGACCTGACTTTCATGGTCCTTCTATGCATGACGAGTAACATGCCACTCCTTTCAGAGATCCATGTTGTATCTGAAAGTCCAATGTCTTTGTTTAGATATGGGGTATTGTGAGAATCCTGAAAACTGCAGCGCGAATCCAGTTCTTCAAGAGCACTGAGAAAAATAAAGATTTTATGTCTAATAAATCATTAAAATGTTAAATTCTGGTGCTATATATTACAATAATTGGCACAGGATAGCGTGTAATAAAAGCACGAGGAGCATGTTCAAAGAACTTTAATCAACTTAAAGGCATCGAGGATGCCTATGTTCTCTTTGCTTTTCTGAATGATAGACTATTTAGGGACACAAGGTAAGGTTTTAATGAAGTTGACAATTGAGTAAAATAAGCTCAAATAATTGCTCAATGGCAATGGTGTGAACTTGACCAGAAAAAAAATGGAATTAGGCAAAGATCTTTGCTAGTCTTCCCACGGGCACTCAGGATACATCCTGTATGTGAGACCAAGTGTGGCAGATCAGGTAGCCTATAAGGATGTGTCCATGATGGATATAGATGAAGGACTCTGAAAGCCAGGGAGGATTTTTGAATTGGCAGGTGGTGTAAGGAAGCTCTGAAAGGAAAGAGCCCCTTCCTCCTGCCTGGCTGCCAGTGCTGTTTGCTGGCGAGTGCCTTCACTTGCATGAGCATCTATCCTGTTTGGCTATCATTCATCAGTACTGGAGCCACATTTCCTCAGGCTTCCAATGTGACCTGAAGACCAGTAGCTCTCCAGGAAATCCCTAGGCCTTCAGGGCTGGATTGGAACTGCTGAGGTATCCAGCCATGTGGACTGAACAGCTACCGGGTTCCTTGACTCTCAAACCTGCAGACTGCTATTGTGGGACTGTCATAAATTAATCCAAGAAATCCCCCTTTTAAATACAATTCATTCTATGGGTTCTGTTCCTCCAGAGAACCTAATACAGAATTAGGTGTCTCCCAAAAACTCATGTGTTCTGACTGCTAGGTCCCCAGTGGTTGGGGTGGCAATTTGTGATTTCAAACTTCCTGAAGGAAGTGTGTAGTTGGGGGCAGGTCTCTGGGTGTTACAGCCAGCTTCCCCTGCCAGTGTTGGGCACCTTCCTGCTTTTGCCCATCTGATGTTGGCCAGAAGGTGATGCCCAGCCTCTGCTCATGCCAAGGCTTCCCCTAACATCTTGGATGCATGATCTTCATTGGCTTCAATCCTAGAGAATTGGCATGGCATCAAACCTTCAAATGACCCCTGTCCCATGGGCTTCACTTGGAATTCTCCAGATGGGAAATTGTGAGGCACCTTGGATGGGAAAGCATTTTTCTCAGTGACTAAGCACAAGGCATTTCAGACACACAGGTCAAAAAGGAGCCTGGGGATCCTGGGGGCAGCTTTTCCCCATAGGAGCAAGTGACTGCCAACCATGTTCTGTGGGATCTCAGAGCACCTCCACACTCTCCCAGGGTGCTATGCGGGACCCTAGGGCACCTCCTCACTTGCATCTCATAGGAACTCCATCCCCTGCAGTCAGACCCCATTTACTTCTTCAGTTTCTTAATTTGAAGGGGAAGTCTTTCCATTAAATCTATCATGATGTTTTTTTCATGAGAATATTAAAATCCCATGCTTTGGGAAATTGGGAAGGTTGCTTCTTAACATCTCATCACACGCTGTGCTTTTCAAATTCAATAAGCACTAAGAAGTCTCCCCTTGCTTCTTTGATTATCGTGCTCTCCCAAGCATTATGCGAATTCCTTAAAATGCAGTTCCTTTAGATGAATCTTACAAAACCGCTTTATCAGTGTGTTGTAAGAGGATGTGGAAGAGGCGATGAGAACAAGTCCTTTTCTAGCTCTGCGCTTCATTAAGCACTCTGAAGGGCCCATGGAAAGGGCAAGGCCCTGAATGGTTAGGTTATCACAACAGAAACTGCAGCCTCAGGAATCCACTGCTGCAAAAGACCCCTCGGTGCCTGCGTGTGGATGATAAAAACGAACAAAAGCTGGGGTCCAGCCAGAGAGCAAGCACTGACCCCCGCCAGGCTTTGCTGGGAAGCAGAGCTGAGAAAAGGGAACTACCCACTTAGAACACCATCCTTTCCACTGGCGAGGTGAGGTCAAACACAGATGAGAGTGGAGACCAGCCCAATCCCAGTGTGCATCTAAAGTCCTCGTCAGCAGTGTGTGTTTATTTCTGGCTGTGCTTGTTATTAGTAAGCTAAACTGCATGATGACCCAATGACACAATCATATCCACTGGCCATAAATCCCTCTCAATAAATTCACTCTGATATTAGAAGCTTCTGAAATTCTTTTGCTCTGAGCATGTAGTAAAAGAAAGATCAGGAAAAAAAAAAAACTTGTCATCATTCACCCTCACAGGTAGATGGTTAACTAGCTCTTTGCTAAGCTAACATAAACTGCAAAAATCTTTTATCTCCCCTCAGGAAGACAGAATAAGAGTGGATTAGAAATATGTACACGGAGACTGATGTACTGAAATGTTAAGACCTCCATAGTGAGAAATGGCAATACATCCCTGGACTCTTTAGAACTGGGAGATTGAGAAGCATCTCAGGCTTTGCAATTCCTTTACCAAGTAAAATCAATGTCATAATCATTTAAATAGATCATGAAAATACAATAAGTAACAATTTAACAATTGAAGTGTTAAACATTTTTTCTGACTTTTTCCTTTTGATTGTATACTGATGAGGTTATGAGTGGCAGATTTCATTATTAAGTCAGCCCACCATTGGCCCTAAAGCTCTTCTCAAGGACACCTGCTTCCACATGCAAGACAGTACATTTGAGCCCCCACCCCTGAAATTAAAAAACAAAAACAAAAATAAAAACATGTGATTTGTGAGTCCACAAAAAATAAAATCTAAATTTTGTGGTGGGAAAGGTGTCACATAATTAGTAAGCCAGGGATTGAAATGTCAGATAATGAAAGTGTTATTTTTTGATTTAAGAAATAAAGCATCCTGTATATTCTCAGATTGGTGCACCAGCCTTGGGTCCTCGATGCTCTCATTCCTCACGTTCTCCTCATCGTTTCAGGAGCTTCCCCCTCCAGATGCTATAGCGCAGAGCAAATTGAGCTGGAATGGAATTATTCGTAGGCATAATTTTCTCCACCTTTACAAAGGGAACGCTAGGCAGAACTCTGATGAACTGATTGTGAGGCTCCTGCAACAGTTAGATAAGCTGAGAAGTGATTCCCTCACTGCTGCAATGGGGAGGGCTGGGCCTGCGTTGGTACAGGCAGGCCCTGTTTACACGCACTTGGGCGTTCTGCAAGTCAGAGCCAATTTGTTATAAACATCATTTCAATCTTCTATTGAGAAGGTCTGACTGGGATGCTACCTTTGACCCTGTGCAGTCTGTTATTTTCACTCTTGTTTTTGTACATTGATCTACCCTCCCTCACTGATCAGCCGGTCTCTGTGATGTTTAGGTGAGTGAGGACACAGCAAGGAGTCCCTCACTTTGACATTGGGCCCTGAAAAGACTCCTTGTGCTGACTTGAATGCTTTGAGTTAGCCACTGAGTCCTCTGGAAGCTCAAATATCACATCTGCTTGCCCCGTGACCTCCCTTACCAGTCACCTTCCACACACTTGCTGCTCTGTATAGGATAGGGCTGTTGGGGGGGGGGTGTTAACTATGGGGCTGACAGCCTGAGTATCAAGATAATGAGGTCATGAGAAGCTGATTGACTAACACTGTGCCTGGTACAGGGCTGAGAGAATGAAGTCATTGCTACTGACCTGAATTGTCTGTCCAGGTGGCCACTTTGGAAGAATTTCATGTCACTTGCAGCTCTGTGAGTCTCCTAGGTAAAAGCTGTTATTTGATCATGTTTCCCTTCCTCTGTGTGTTATGAAAACCAACCCCAACGTAGTCAGTTTGGTTCACCCACTGGCAAGCATCCATCAGTCCATCCACACATGATTTCTGTCTCACTGCAACAAAAACCTAGCCTTGAAATAAGATAGGGAATATACATTAGATTTCCCTCCCTTAGACGTCTGTTTCTTCTCTCTCCTCCCCCAGTCAGGCTGAGTCCCTGTTATCATGCATTATCCCCTGTGTTCTTTGAAACCCAAGGCGTGTAGACTACCGGTTATTTCAGTTTCACTTCAATACATTTGGTTTTTATATTTCATTAACAAAATGGTAATAACACTGACATGCGGTCTGTGCAGACGAACTGAGTCTGTGAGATGGTGGATAGCTTTGTGTCAGCCGAATGAAAGATGATGTTTGACAAAGCCTCCTTATGATCTACGGCACTTAGTTTCACATTTCAGCACCAAGGCAACATGATTGATCATGTACTCTCCACCATGAGCTAAAACCCCCAACAAATTCCCCTCACTGTCAACAGAGGTCTTCCTTATTGATGAGCCTTTGTGGTGGGAGGAGTGATGGTTAATGACCACTCTACACAGCTTGTAATAAGGAGATAAATAATTATCTTCTGAGGTTATGTACAAGCTGATTTCCTCCCACTGAACACGATGTGAGGATAAGTAAAGATTTCCAGGGCTCACACTGACAACTGAATGATCCCATCAAGGGACACCTGCTAGTTAAGTACCATCTAAGCCACTCACCCTTCATTTCTCTCTCTGGACCATTTTACACCTGTCTGTCTTCCCTACCTCTGTGTTTTCAGATCGCAAGTTGCTTCTCAAATGTCTTTATTCAGCCACAAAAGGCGAATGCATTAATCTTACTCTCAGGGGCCTTGAGCTTGCTTGAGACGCTTAGTGCTTCATAAGAGGCTCAGCTCATTAGAGGCATCTTCTTCTAGAAGCTTCCCCTTGCTCCCTTGGCAAGCACTGTGCTCTTCTTGATCAACTTCTACAGAGGACACGTCATGGGGGCAACTCGTGGAATGAGTGAATACAATGGAATGGTTGTAAAAATATCTTTTCTAAAATTGTGTGTGTGGGTTGGGTGGGTGTGCTCACCAGGGTCTCTCGGTGCAAGTGAACGCCCATCTGGCTTTCCATGGATGGCTGGAGAATTAAGCCTGTGTCAACAGGCTTCGCCATAGACATCCATGAACACTGAGCCATCTCCTCAGTTCCTGTAAAAATATCTTAAAGGAAGGAGCTTGCAGTGACACATCCAATTTCAAGTTTTTTTTTTCTGGAGTTTAACTCCCTGAAATGTGATAGCCACCTACCGATAGAGCTGGACCTTTAGACCAGGGGCAGGACTTGGTGAGTTCTTTGCTTATTTTCTGATTTCTGCATGAAGATGAACATCAGGCCCTTGACTCAAGTTTCATGATAACACAGCCTACAATGTGCATGCTATGGAACAGAAACCCAAAGCATACTTTTTTGAATTAATGAACATTTAGCCCTAAAGCATTCAAGGTGAATCTCTGATCTTTAAGCATTGCACACATTTTGGTGCTGATGACAGCACAGGCAATTGTCACCTGGAGACATCCTATATCAGTCCTCAGGATGCTTTCAGCCATCCTGGTGGTCTTTATACAGAAAGTCACAAGGCCGTCCTGATAAGTACATACACACATATATTATTGCAATATAAATGTGTCATCCCCATCAGGGAATACATATATAGTATGTAACATATGCATTATATGTACATATAATCTCCCATAGGTAAAAATACTGGCTCAAGTTCTGTTTACATAAAATACAATACAAATAACTCATTAGTAACTGTAATTCCTCCCAACAGAACTTTAAATAACTGGGCTATAAGAGAACCAAAGCCTACCATTTTCCAGAAAGTTCATTAAAATGAAGATGGCTTTAGACATTTCTAACCTGGAATCAGAAAAATGTTAGTATTACTAAAAAAACTAGAATTTTTAAAATTGTGAGCCTATCTTGTCATAAATCAAGAAATGGCCATAATTCATTCTAAAATTCTGAGAATACTAGGTTCACTTGGCATTATAGTTAAGTATTCTGCTATGGCCAAGTTCAACTCTTAAATTTCTGACACATTTGAGTCACTCTTTTCCATTTGAGTAGCTAAGACAGGCTGTTTATTGAGTGAGGTGAATATTGTAAAAACAACAAAATTATTTTTCTTGATTTGTTGAAAGATATAAATGTCTTGGGCTTCTTTAATCATATACACAACAATTTAACTTGTTTAGAGTCAGAAATGAAGTTTCAAAATAAAGCTTACTTTAAAAATAGAAAATAAAATTGACTATTTTGAAGATAACCATGTGCTGGTTTTCTCTTAACAGTTAAATGCCAGTTCACTTGGCTAAGTGCCATCCTGTCCCCCATGCTTGTCAGCCTCTGTGGGTCTCTTATTCAGTGGGTGGGGATGATGGTTACCTTCTTTGCTTATGGCTTTCCTTCCCGAAGCCCATGAAGACCTGCAGGGGGTGCCCATTAACCAAGTGTGATCTCTCCCCCCACCTAGGCATTCACCATGTTTATTTAGTCTGTGGCTGAGTGTCCCCTGAGGTCCCTGTCTTAAACCATTGCTCCTCTCTGAGACTAGAGCCCTGCCCTGGAGCCCAGGGGACATGGTTCTGGCCTAGTGGTCTCCTCTCAGGAACTGGACTATGGTTCATGTTCTCAGCCACTCATTGCTGGAGACCACATGGCATGTCTGGAGAGGACTTCTGTGTGCTGTTCACCGCTGCCCAGCTGGTGTCTAGCACTTCATCTAGTGCAGAGTGGGTGGGGATTCTCCAGACACCAGATGAAAGAACATATTAAGTAAATTTCTTTTCCTCCCCAAACAAGGAGCCTTCTTGCATTGTATATGTTTTCATTTCCAATGAACTTTCTTGGAAACTCCATTCTCAGTAACTGCCCTTTCACCTTGTTAAAGCTTAGCTTACTCTACTAGAAATACACAGCACTGCCTAGAAGTACTCAGCTCCTCCTAGAAGTACTCAGCACCACCTAGAAGTACTCAGCACCTACTAGAAGTACTCAGCTCCTCCTACAAGTACTCAGCACCACCTAGAAGTGCTCAGCTCCTCCTAGAAGTACTCAGCACCTCCTAGAAGTACTCAGCTCCTCCTAGAAATACTCAGCACCACCTAGAATTACTCAGCACCTGCTAGAAGTACTAAGCACCTCTTAGAAATACTGAGGACCTCTCTGACAGTTAAGTTCTGTTATCAACTTGATCTGTTTAGGAATCCACAGACATTCCTCTTGGTTGGGTCTTTGAGGATTGCTTTCTGGAAGGACTAAAGAGGAAGTTCTTTCCCCAGAGAGAGCCCATCCCCCAGTGTGGGCAGCCCTCTAGTAGGGGAACTTTATGTAAGAAAGAGCTGGGAGAAAAGAGCCCCTTCCTCCCAGCTGGCTTGCTGGTGATCACTTGCACGTGCATCTATCCTGTTCGACTTTTCTTTTTTGGCACTGAAACCAAGTTTCCTCAGCCTTTCAGCATGGACTGAAGACCAGAAGCTCTCCAGGAAGCCTTCAGGCCCTCAGGACTGGATCACAACTGCTGAGGCATCCAGCCATGTGGACACAACAGCTACTGGGTTCCTTAACTCTCAAGCCTGCAGACTGCTATTGGTGGACTGCTATGAGCTAATCCAATAAACTCCCTTGTTAATACAACTCATTCTATTGGTTCTGTTCCTCGGGAGAACCTGACTAATACAAACTCCTAGAAGCGTTCAACTCCTCCTCTTGCTTCATTCAGCTTTCTTGTGCTGCGCCCATATGTCATGCATCAAAGGAAATAAATGCTTAAATCTATTTTGTACCCTAACCAAAGAAATCATGATTTAGACCTTGGGCCTCAGCTCTGTAGTCATAACCCAACCAAAGTCCTTAGCCTCACACTCTGAGGACCACAGAGATGGTTCTTAGAGCTCCCTCAAATGAGAATGGAGTACAAGCTAGAATGTCCACCATGTGGAAATTTCAGAATCTCTTAGAAAGTGGGTGTATCTCTCATGCCAGGAGAACCAGTAGAGATGAGAATGGACAAAATAATTAACTTTTCAGGTTCAGTTTCCTCATCTGAAATGCAGGTATTATAAAGTTAATCTTATAAGTTTGGCAATTTAAAAAAATTAACATAATATTGCAAGCAAAACTGTTCTAAAGTGTTATTCAAATTAGGCTCAATTTATTACCAACGGTCTACCAAGGGCTCCAATGAAGGATTCTACAAAATTCATTCACTTGATTAGAAATTATATTAAATATGGAACTCAAAGTGTTCTTATGAAAATCTTCAGAATCTTCATCTATAGGATGACATGATCTTAAGATCTGAAATAGTTTAAACCATTAATTATTCACAATTTTGAAAATATCGTTTAAGTACTTGACAATCAGAAAGAGTTCACAATTATTTTATCTCCACACTGAATCAATCATGGGGTAAAAGCCCTTGTCTGATGCTAATTTTAGAGAAGGGCATTCTCTTCAGGCTCCCCTGCCCGCTTGCACAACGGTTGGCATGTGGACATACGCTTCACTTTCGTGCTTTAATCTAGGCCATAATTCAGACACGCAGGACTGTCTCAGAGACATGTGTTTAGTTCAGGACAGGCTTTGATGACATGACAACCATACTTTTTACAGCTCAAATCCGCATTCCTAGAGGACGGGAGGCGAGGGGAAAGTGAGTACTGCCACTGTGTCACTGTGCGCACGAATCAGCCTCTTCGAGGGATACCAATGTCTTCACTTTACAAATGACAAAATAGCACTTCAAAAATATGAGTGTCTGCAGCTAAGTTACCCTAACAACTAGCATCTGTGCGGACAGTGGGCAGAGTGGCCTGCTGCCATCCACGCTCCCCTGTCCTTCAAACCTCCCAGCCTGGGAGCCCTGCTCCGCTTCATGGCAGCGACCTCCTCCAAGTCCTCGAGCTCTTCACCCTCCACCCAATTCTTCCCAGGTCAGGTTTTGGTCTTGGTTTTGGTCAAGCTGCATGTTATTGCTACTTTTTACAGTTCTTTGTGTTTCATTCCCATGAGCCCCTTCCCCTTCGCGTATCATTGGGTTTCCTTTCTGACATCCTCTTCTTTCTGGCATCCCTAGGACTCTGGCTTTCGTGTTATTTCATTTCTTTTTCATTACTTGCTTCTGCACTGAAATTCATTCTTCTTTTTATTCCCAGTCACTGGATTCATACAGATAAGCCCACGTCAACTTATAGTGTCTTCATGTTTGGGTGTCCCTGTCCAGCCACCCCGTCTTTCTGTCTGCTCATTTTCAGTGGCTGACACAGTTTGCTTCAAGCATTCAGGTTAAATCTCACTGTGCACATACTACGCTCTCTGCCCGTCTCTGCCTGTGCCAGGCTGGTTCACACATGTGGACTAGCAGGTGGACGCTCTAGGCACCCTTCTCAAAAGTCAACCGTCTTGATTTCCATGTTCACCTCTGCTCACTGGCCAGCTCTGGTTTTGCTACCTGTTTTTGAGTATTATCTTTGGATGTTTTGATATTTTAACAGAACAATTAAATAGTGCCAACCAAGGCAATATGTCTCCCTAAGTCAACATTTTCTCTTTAATTTTTTTTAATTTTTGGTATGTACATGTGTGTGTGATACGTATGTATATGGTGTGAGGGTTCATGTGTGAGTGTTGATATGTATGTATATGTATATGGTGTGAGTGCTCATGTGCGTGTGTGATAAGTATGTATATTATGTATATGGTGTGAGGTTCATGTGTGCAATGTGTATATATATGGTGTGAGTGTTCGTGTGTGTGTGTGTGTGTGTGTGTGTGTGTGCGTGCGTGCATGCTTCTCAGCAGTCTTGTGGAGGACGGAGGACTGTCTCTCCTCTCTTTCCACCTTTTTAGAGGCAGGGGCTCTCACTGCTCTGTGCACCAGGCTAGCTGGCCCTTGAGCTTCTGGGAATTTCTCCTGGATCAGCCTCCCATCTCACTAGGCATGCTGGGATTGCAGGAACCTGTCACAGCTTTGAGATTTCATGTGGCTTCTGACTCAGACACTCCTGCCTGCATGACAAGTGCTGTATCCTCCGAGCCATGTCTCCATTTCTAAAGAACGGTTAACTCCGCAGATCTTTCTCATATTCCAAAGTTCTTTCTTTTGAATGGTGACACAATTTCTTTTACTCCCCTCATTCTTTACTTCTCATCCTTCACTTCTAACCACACAGTCTGTCACTTTCTCCGTTTAGGCCCCTCACACTCCATCCCTCCTTTTTCCAATAGTCAACACACTCATCCACACCATGACTTCAAAGTCCTGCATATGATTTCCCAATCTTTGCACACTTGCACCCCCATGTGCTGTGGTATTCTCCCCACTCTTTCAGAAGTTTGAAGGTGTCACTCATTAGAGTAACTCACAGACTCAGGGGAGTGTACCATTCTCTTATAAAATATTTGATCTCGGAAAGGTTAAGCAATGACCAAACTAAATGCACCCTAACGCATAAAGAGGTCAGTCTAAATGACATGTGTCAGGAAAATAAAGAGCATATCTAAAATAATATAGCCTGGCATTGCAGAACTGAAATTATGACACTAATCTCTTGACTGCCAATATAAAACACTTTTTTACTGTGGCGCCTCTCATAGCCTCTCTTTCCTTGTCTGACCTCAATAAAGCCTCCAGAAATTTCCCATTGCCATCTTAAAGGCGCTTGATAACTTTGCAAACTTTTCCCATTCTCACATCACACTTTAATTCTCTCCCTTGTCTGCACATGCTCCTTTTTTATTTCTTTGTAGATGACCTCAAATCACGTTCTTCTATAAATCTTCCAGTGTCTTGGGTTTTTTAAATTTCCCTTAAGAGTTATTAGTTGTAATAAAATAATGAACTGGGTATAAGTATGCAATTGCAATCGTGGATCAGATTGAGTTTGTGCTTGCCTCGTTTTAGTTTTATGTCAAAAGTTACCATCACCTGCATTCCACTATGGCTACTTTTTAGGCAAATGTTGTTTTTCATGCTTATATTGCTGTCTTTTATTTTGATTGTAATTGCTCCTCAGTCATCACACTATGTACCAGGACCCTCGAGGCAAAGACAACCATGAACACCCTTGGCTCAATAAATCATTGTGCTAGATCTGAAAAAAGAAAATCTATGAATGTCACTGACTTACATGTGGCTTCTATTTTTGCTAGGTGTAATTCAGGTGGTGGGGAGACCAGGAGTGTAGGAGCACATGTGTCCCTGCTCCTCCTGAGTCAGCCTGTGACTCAGTGAGCATGGCACTCAGCCTGTGGTCTCACAAGACTCACTCCCAGCTGCCTTAGCCACTTTCACCTGGGAAAAGGCCCATTGTCTCTGCTGATGCTGGGATGGGTACAGGGAAGCCATGAGCTGAAGTCTCTCCACCTGAGCACTGTCTCTGTGCTCGGCAGGCACCAGGCTCCCTCACATTTGTCTCTGCTCCCCAGGAGGACAGGAGGTCACTTTGTGTCGATTCCACACACATTCATAAGAGAGAAGGCCAGAAGGACAGTCCTACAGCACAAGAACAGAGTGACAGGTACAGATGGAGGGGTGAAACACCATTCCTTCAGACCCATTCCCATTAGGGAGTGCATGTGCAGCTTGCCTTCTCCTGCATGAGAAGGCAGCCATTGTTGACAGTGAACATGAGAAGCACAGAGAAGTAGGGGCAGGAGACAAGAATGAACGGTCCCAAGGTCAGTATCCAGGACTCAGTTACCTTCCAGAGCAGTGATGAATGCCTGGGAACATGATGATTTTTCGGAGGAAAATAAGAAGAGACCTTAACAGAGGAAAATGGAAGATTCAGAAGAAAGGAGGAATGTGGAGACTGGCCATGCCGTCCTCTTCTGCATTTGAGGAACTGTGTCAAAGAGATGCTTTGATGATGTGTTCACCACATCACATTCCCACAGCCGGAGCCCGCAAGGGAGCTGAGGCAGGAAGGACACCCAACGCCTTCTTCAGTGGGGATGTCTGTGTAGGTGAGGACATGCCACCAAGAGCCTTGATTCCCTAGTGATGGTGCATATTGGCCTGAGGTGGTTGGGAAAAGGCTTTTTCATATTTCAACTTCTATCCACCATAACTCTTCTCCGTTGAGAGGCCAAGGGCCAATGTTCAGATAAGAAAACCATACGCTTCAATGAAAGACATGGACAACTTTCATGATAGGTTCTGCTTATCTAAACATGGAAACTGTTTAAGGTGAGAGGAAGAGTTCTGGGTGCTTGGCTTGGAATCCTACTCTATGGTAAGGTCAGATGGTGCTAGGATTCAATTTTTACTGATTTGCTTTTTGAGTAAAATGGAGCCCATGCCCCTAGCTCCCGTGGGATCTCCTGCTAGCCCTCCCAGCTACCCACCCTGCCCCAGTCAAAACTTGCAAGAGTG
This sequence comes from Zapus hudsonius, assembly GCA_004024765.1. NCBI lineage: Eukaryota > Metazoa > Chordata > Mammalia > Rodentia > Dipodidae > Zapus > Zapus hudsonius. The sequence goes on along the minus strand of PVHP010016346.1, from coordinate 2,703 downwards.
TTTATTTAAACCGTATGCTTTTGTAACAACCTGGGATTTATTCTTAGAGCCTCTGATTGAATGCTTTAATTTACGCATGACTTTCCCGAGCTTCATAAAGCCACCAGATGCAAGAGAAGCATCAACATCACCATGCTTAGCCTGCTTAATGCAGGCAATATTGTAAACAGCACTCTCGGGGAAGGTTTCAGAAGTGCTTTTAATTGCATTTTCCACTTCTCGTAACAGCAAGGGATTAAGCTGAGATGGGACGTAATGGAACCTGCTCCGTCCTATCACCTGAAGGGGAAGAGGAGAAGAACACGTAAGGAATACACAATGTCGAGCTCATCAGCACATCTTTATTACAGGCAGTTTGTGTGTGGTGGAAAGCCCACACATTCATTTATATTTGAAGCTTTCTGGTGGTTGGGTTTCATTGAAATTTATCAAACGCAACTTATATGTGTTAAGCAATAAGTTCCATTTCTGATAATGGAGTCTTGGTTTTAGAAATAAATTCATTCTAATAGGCTTGGAATATGTAGTGCCATTTAAATTGTTTATGCTGTATTGATTCATATAATAGATCGTAGGAACCTGTGGGCTGGAAAAGCAGATAAATCCCATTTGTTGAACTTTCTGCTTGTTTGCCCTACTGTAACTCTGGGAGGAAGAAGTGAAGAGGATCTGGGAGCAGGTCTCCAACATTCCCATTCAGTAAGTGCTTTCACCTCTGCACCCATTACGTCATCTCCAGAGATCCTGGCCATGTGGACTTGGGTGTCACATTGACAAATCAGGATTTACATTTAGTCTCGTAACGCCTGTGCTGTGCCGGTAATTTTGATTTTAGGTAATTTTTCCCCTAAATTGGAGCTTTTCTGACTCATTGATAATTAGAGGAAAGAAATCTCAGCTCTCAATGTTTTAGAATTGGAATAGAGTCTGGAATTGTTTTCCCAGGTTATAGTCTCTGATACACTGAGTTTGAGGACTGAAATCTACAAGACGTAGGGATTTGTGGAGTTGGCCCAGAAGGGATAAACGCCTCTTTTGTCCTTAACCCACCCTCCAGAAGTGAGCTGAGAAATGCAGTCTAGAGAGTGACCTCCACACCGAGGGTCCTCCCAGGACACGTCGAGGGCTGAATGAGAGGCCTCTACAGCCAGCTCTGGGCCACAATCACTGCACTCTACAGCCAAAACACACGAGGTCCTGTGTTTCAAGGATGCCACTGAACCTATTGCTTTTCTCCTTGCTGTGATTAGACACCTCACAAAATGTAACTGAGAGGAGGAAGGCACTGTCTTGGCCTAGGGTCTGAGAGTATAGTGGGCTGGGGAAGACCCAGGGGTAGGAGTCACTCAGACTGTGGCCCCCTAAGCCACATGTTTATGACCAGGAAGCAGAGGCCTTAGCCCTGATTTGAAGACATGGCTGTACCAAGTTAGTTTCACCTCTGCCACCTCCCCAAACATCACCACCTGCTGGGAAACAAGTGTTCACACATATGAACGCTTGGGGGAATTTCTGTATTTAAACCACAAAAGACTTACTATTCATTAGCTTCCTCAGCAATATGGTTTGGTCATTAAATGATATAAAAATGCTAAGCATCCAGAATCGTGGTTGTTATATAAGAGACACTCAGTGTAAGTGAGTCCCCTGTCCCTCACAATGTTCAGTAAATAATAATATTCTGAAAGAAATCTTATTTTAGTGGGTGTGGGGTTTTTGGTCTATTTGTTATCTTCTATTTCCTACATAATAAAAAAAAATGTCCCATTATCTCTACATCCTAAGTATCTTTAGTACAAGCACAGAGGTGAAGGTTCTGGGCTAAAAATCTGACATCTACTTCCCGCCGGCCAATGCTAGTCTAGATTCCCATTCTCACCCCTTAACCCCAGCATGGTCATAACCTCCTCCATCAGGCAAATACCACACAGCATTCCCACCCATCTTCTGTGCTTCCATAAAGCTAGGTGTGAGGCAGGAAGGCAGAGGAGGAAAAGCACAGTTCAATGCAGCCATTCTGCTCAGAAGAATTATCCATGAAATCAGTACAGAGTCTCATAACATAATAAGCAATTAACTAGAAAATTTAGAAGTGTGCAGGGAGATAACACACAGCTGACATTCTACATTTTATTGACAATCATAAATATTCTCAGTAAGACTATCCATGCTCCCATTTTTATTTTAATTAGAAAGATTTTATATTCAGTTTGTCATACTATAAAATGTAACTTCTATTTAGGAATTAACAAACTCCAGCCATGATGTGGAAGTGGGACTATCTCTCAGTTAATGGTAGGAACACACACACACACACACACACACACACACACACACACATCCAGTAGGGTCTCTGGAAAACCATACTTATATAAATTTATCATTTAAAGCTAACTTCTAAGTCCTGGTAACATTTGCATCCAATTGATCCAGAGATATAAAACACATAGCCTAGTGGTAAGCAGATAAATGTATTTCAGTATCAGTGATTATTATTACTTCAAAGCGTATCTGGATTTGCATAGCCTAGTTAATAAGAAAACCTTCTTTCTTTTTGCTCTTTTCAAAAATTAAGCATTAACCAGGCATTTCTCTGAATAATATGTTATTATGACCTGGACTTTCATCCCACACAAGTGATTCTATGGTATTTTCATACAAACACACACACACACACACACACACACACACACACACACACAC
>PVHP010016345.1:0-36071 GCA_004024765.1 Zapus hudsonius | reverse complement strand
TGACTTTTTGTTTTTCCAGATTATGCCAAAAACTTTGAATCCTCAGTGGAGGGAGCAATTTGATTTCCATCTGTATGAAGAAAGAGGGGGGATCATTGATATCACTGCGTGGGACAAAGACGCTGGCAAAAGAGATGATTTTATTGGCAGGTTTGTACCACTTGCTATCTTGACTTGACCTTAGTGTTGCATTGACCTTTTCTGGAGAAATGAGAACAAACATCTGTTCAACTCCAGAGAGGGCATTGACCACAGAAATGATTCCACCAAGGTCCACGTTGTGAGCCAATGAGTGTGTGGGTTACTTTCATGAGGATGGGTGAGGAGTAACTTCTCAAAGGTGGCTGTGGCACTGAAAAGCTCACCTCAGCATGGGTGACGACTCAGGACTCATGGAAGCTGCATCCTTGGCTGGTAGGAGACTCTGTCTCTCTCCTGCTTGTTTGCTGCTTCTGTCACCCCAGGAATGGCCTTCGGGATCTTCCTCTTGGTATTTCTGAGCCTCCCTCCTCCCTTCAGGAGGGGATGTTTCAAGGGAGGAAATTGGCACACAGCACTTAGGAAGGGAAAAGTTTTATTGAATGAACTTTTCTTTGTGTCTGGCTATTGTAACTCTCTTTTGGGATCTTTATTCATTTTAGTTAGCACATTTTCTTTTTTTGAAAAATAGAGATTTTTTCCACTACGAAGCTATGGATGAACTGAAAACACATCCCAACAGTGACCAGTAGGTGGCAGTTTTGCCTAGTTGATCGGGACGGGCTATTCCAATTTAATAACCAGAAATTTTCTCCAGATGTCAGAATTACTGTACACCAAAAGTTATGGGAGTTGAAAAAGAGGAATTCCATCTGATATGGGACACTTAAAGGAACAAAGAGCATATTCACAGTCTGTAAAGTGATCTGAGATAATATTTATTTTCATAAAACATAGTGTGACCGTAAAATGCGTTATTTCCTACAACTCCCTATAGAGGTAGGGAAGCTATATAATCTCTTAGGAGTTCATAAATCTGTAAATAGTTCCCAATTTTTAGTAAAGGAAGCACGTAAGTGAGGCAGATCCATGTTAATCTGATAATACAGCAAAAATGTATTCTGAGGTTTGCCTGACATTTCTCTACAAAGTCAAGGTTATTTGGAAAGACTGCTAGTGTCATGTGAAGTGTTTTTTGATTACAGGGCCTATTTTTGTATTTTTTGATAGTTGTATGTGTGCATTTTAGCACAATACATGGAAACATGCCAACACTGAAATAAAGCATGGCGTGCAAAAGAAATTATTAGCATAAAAATCTCTTCACATGAATTCCAAATCATCAGATTTTACAATGTACTAAAAGTAAATAGAATTTTACTCCAGGAAAGTCAAAACAAGAAGCCAATTCAACATACTTGTCCCCAATATTTAATGATTGTGATATGTGTGTGTGGTTTAATCAATAGTTTTCACCATATGCTTATTAATGAGACATAAAACACTAACTTCAATTAACCTTTAGCATTCTATTTTTTGCATGTGCATATCTGTGTGATATTCATGTGATGTTTGTGTGTTCATGTAGGCACATGTGCATGTGTGTGCTGTGGAAGCCAGAGCTGGACATTTTCAAGTATCACCTTCTATCACTCTCCACCTTAATGCAGGCTCGCGTGCTCTCTCTCTCTCTCTCTCTCTCTCTCTCTCTCTCTCTCTCTCTCTCTCTCTCTCTCTCTCTGTCTCTCTCTCTGTCTGTCTCTTTCTCTCATCCAGTGCTCACCAATTCAGCTAGTCAGGCTATCCCACTTGCACAGGGGATCCCCAACCTCCTCCTTCCAAATGTAGTGATTACAGGAGTGCCACCATGAATGCCAAGCATTTACCTGGTTCCTGGTGATCCTAACTCAGGTCCTCATCCTTGTGCATCAAGTGCTATAATCACTCAGCCATCTCCCCAGTCCCAATATTGTACCTTTAAAGGAAACTGGGAAAAACACCACTAAAATCTGACACTGATGCATTTCTATTCTTTTTTTTTTAACAGAGGCATATGGCCCCAGAATAAAACACTATCTTTTTTATTTTTTCTCTGTCTTGCTTCCTTGATACCTAGCACTAGTTTATATAGTGGTGTACACCTGTTAATATTTAAATGCATTTCACTGTGATTGTATATTTATGATTGTATCTCATTAGGCTTTGCCATCTTTCAAGAAGTTAGGATCACCTGGCATGGTGGCATATGCCTTTAATTCCAGCACTCTGGAGTCAGATGTAGGAGGATCATCATGAGTTCATGGACAGCCTGAGACTACATAGTGAGTTCCAGATCAGCCTTGGCTAGAGCGAGACCCTACATCAAAAAAAAAAAAAAAGAAAAAGAAAAAGAAAAAGTTAGGATCAAGCTATTACTTGAATGATTAATTCCCTTTCATAGTTTATAACAACCTTAGTCCTGTTTGGTAATCCAATAAATGGCCATCATGTGTAACTTGGTCACTCATTACTTTCTTGTATTGGCAAAAGAATAAAGGGACAGTTCTCTAAAATACACTCGCTTCCTGTTCTTTTGGCTATGTATTACATGGAATCCTCCTAAATCCTCTTTCTACTTTTATTTCATAATGACAAATATCCTTTTATGCATTTTTTCATTTAGGAAGAATTTCCAAATTTGGAAATTATGAAACCTTCTCAGCCTGCTTGTTACTGGTCCTCTCTCTTCCTCACTTGGTAATGAGTTGCAGAGATAAACATGGTTGGCACAAAGGTTGATCGATTGATCCAACTTTACTTTGTTTCTCTGGTTTATCCATATTCAGGTAAATTTTTAGAGAATGATTGTATAGAAAGCTATGGGGATTATTCTAGATCTCAAAAAGCTAAGAAAGTCTTAGGAGGTTCATTTAAAAATGAGGTAATCCATTTTATCTTATGCCAAGAATAATTGTCTCTGAAAGCAATTTGAGCTAAAAAATTTTCAAGTGCAAAAACAAAGACTCAGGCATGGACAGTTAGTCCTAGGACTGCTTGTCTAGAATGACAAGAGTTGGAGTTGAACTTAGAGGTAATCAAAGACGGGCAATGGAAACATGTTACACATTCTGGACCAGAGACATGGCTAACTTTTCACTTTCTGAGTTGTGTTAGAAACACTGCCACTGAAATATATTGTTGCAAGACAGTGACAAGTGAGTTGTGTTATTTGAAGGTTGTATGGTAATAGTACAGGCAATGCAGAACCTGATAGAATCCCTTAATTCTTACAGTTGTTTGGAAGAGAATTGACTTGCCTTCCAAATAAGTTTGAGTCCTCAGGGTGACATAACAGGAATAAAACTCAGTGTATTCTCTCTTTTCGCCACGCTATATCTTGAAGCAGTCTGTGTCTGTATTAACTTAAACTTATAGAACTGTTTGAATGCCGGCTGAAAGTTAATGAACAAACTTAAAGTTGGCCATGAAAGATGTATCAGTTACTTTTTTAAAAAAAATTTAACTTATTTATTGTTAATAAGTAGATACATGGTATGAGTAAGACTTGTGATGGTACTCCCATTTCCCTCCTCCCTGTCCCCAACCCACTGGGGACCCTCCTCGGTGGGCTTGCTGGACTGGTCCATGGAATAGGGGGTTATGTACAAGCAGTAGCCAGTTGCTTTCTTTGTTTGTTGTGTTAAGGGGGGGCATATCTCTGAATATTTTATGGCTAGAAAAACATACCCAACCAGAAGCAGCTTCGGGGGGTGGGGGAACAGTGGGTTTATTTTGGCTTACAGTTCCCAGTAGAAGACACCATCATGGTGGAAAAACATGGCAGGAGCAGGAAGGACATCATCACATTAGTTGTGAGGAAGTAGCTAAAGAAAAAGAGAATACCAAACAGGGTTGGACTATTTAATATCAAGGCCTGTCCCCCGTGACACACTTCCTCCTGCAAGGCTCCGTGTCTTATAGATTCCACAGCCTTCAGGAACAACACCACTAACTGGGGATTAAGTATTTAAACATGAATCAGTGGAGGACAGTTTGCAATCAAATTACCATGGAAGATCGCACTATTTTCAATGGCTAATCATTTATTTAAGGGACACTCTCTAAACTGTCCCAAATTTAAGAATACTTAATTAGATTTTTGTATGTGATTTAGTTATTCTGTGTTCTCTACATTGGACAGTATATAATTTTTCTGAAAACATGCTTTGTAAATGCAGGCTCATGAATGGACTGGCTTATTCATAATAAAAATAAGATTGACTATCAATTAAAGAGAAACATTTAAACTTTGGAGTGTTGATGCAAAAATATTTTAATAATGTACAACACCAACTTCCATTTTCACTAGAACCCATGAGGTCAGGCTTCTGTCTTGAACCATCAACTGCTCTGACAAATCTCTTATGACTCACTAATCATGTATTCCAATTGCCACTTCTTAATTAATTAATTTTCAAAGAGAGAGAGAAAGAGAGGGAGAGAGAATTGTTGCACCAGGGCCTCTTGCTGCTGTAAATGAGCTCCAGATGCATGCCCCACTTTGTGCATCTGCCTTTACATGGGTACTGAGGAATTGAACCCAGGCCTTCAGGCTTTGCAAGCAAATGCCTTAACCACTGAGCAATCTTTCTAGCCCCCCATCACCCCCAAGTTCCACTTTTCACCTTCACCTTCTGACTCAGCAACAGAGCTAGAACAAGGTGCTGGCTTCCTTACCTTGAAGATTCTCACTTGGCTTCCAGACACCATACTCTGGCCTTGTCTTCCTCCTACCTCATCACGTTCCTTTGTCCTCATCTCTCTCAGACTATAATTCTGGAGACCTTCAGGCTCATAACCTGATCACCTTCTCTGTCTGTATTGCTCCTGTAGTTACTTTATCCATTTCTGTGCTTTCCACATGATCCATGGGTTGACAATTACCAAAATTGTCATCCAAGCACATTCATCTCAAACTGTTCTCAACCTCAGATTCCCATGTTCAACTCCTTATTTGATCTGCCATTGAAAAAATTACCAAGTTTTTCCAATTTAGCCTTTCCAGAGTTAAACTTTTGACTTACAGCCCCACCCCCAGCAGCCCACTCAAACCAACTCTTCCTTCAGGCTTTTGCCTTGTTATTGGCTGACATCAGCACCATCCTAACATTTTCTTCGGAGCATCCAGAATCCACAGTAGTGCTCATTAGACAAACCCTAGGTTTCATCATCTCATTGCTTGTTGGTTTGTTTGTTGACCTTTGAGTTCATGATCACTGATTGGCCCCATTGCTTTGAGGCCATGGGGAGGCAACATATCATGGAGGAAACACATGTGGAGAAAACCACTCACTTTATGGTCAGGAAATGAAAGAGACCAAGGTGGTGTCAGCATGCCACTCTCCCCTTCAGAAGCACACTCTGAGAGACCTGAAGACCTACCACTTGGCTCTGTCTCTTAAAGATTCCAAACACACCAAGTAGGACAAAGCCAGGAGCTGAGCCTTTAACATGGCCTTTAGGGAATTCTCAGGATGTGAACTATTGGAACTCCAGGTGAGGTTATCATAAGCTTCCTCTGGATAACAGTAACAGCTCATTGTGCAACGCTCCTCATCCTGTAAGTCTATTTCCAATATAGTGGCTAGTAGAATATTGTTTTGATATAATAAAGTTTTATTTTTCCAAATACTCAGTTGGTTAAACTCTGTCTGTGTGTCTTTTCCAGCAGCCTGGGCATCTCTCATCTTAATATTTCGCACATAAATTACTTAATCTCTGTTATTTGAAACCAGTTTGATAAGCTACTAAAGGGCTGCCCTGGCTAGGAAATTCTAAATCAGAGTCAGTCAATCAGAGTCCACGGCAGGGGTAATAAACTTAAAGTTGGGAAAGTCCTAATAGAATTTGTCATAAACAGTTTAGTCAAGCAGAACCAAATGATTGAACTTGTCCTAAACTCTGTCTTTGAACCTCTTCTTTTTCGCATGGCCCCAGGACTTACTTAAGTTGTTTTTGTCTTTCTTGGCTGACTTTCTGGCATCTTTCTTGCTGTATGACAACATTCTGAGAACAACAGTCACCACTGCAGTTTCACTAGAATAGAAGAAAAAGTTGAAGCAATATTTTTAAAGCACAAAATAATTTAACTCCTGTCTTCAAACCTTTCCCTTGTTTTCCATTATGGTCAGGGAAAAACCAGTCCTTGCCAAGGTCTATGATGCTTTGGATGAGCAGGTCTTGTTCCTCTGCCCAGAATGACTGTTGGTCCTCCTCTTGAGCCATCTGGCCACAATGAACGCTGTTATTCCCAAACACAACAGAAGCCATCCTTCTTCCAGATTTTTCCTATGCCTGACACAATCTTTCTTCAGTTAGTCACCTGCCTGCCTTACTATTTCATCTTTTTTAGGTCTGTGCACAAATGTCATAGAGGAGGAAGCCATGCTAATCCCTTTTCTCAGCATTCCCTTTCCATAGAAATCATCACCATGTGGCATGCTGGACATCTTCCTTATTTATCTTATTATCCATTTCATCTCACTAGAATGGAAGTTCCTAAAATGCAAGCTCTGTTACGGTAGGGATTTTTGAATGTTCATGATATCACCCTCAATGACTAGATAAGTACCTGGCACATATTAGGAGCTCAGGAAGATCTTTTCTGGATTTGAATTCAAATCCTTGAAATGATTTAATTCCAGAAAATATGTCTAGTCATTCTTTAAATAGACTAAGCTGACACTAGGTATTCATAAAATTCGTGGAGAACATATAGTGAAGGTACGCGTATGGAAAGGCATGAGTGGCATACAAGAAAGTTAAAGCATACAAGTGTTTATACTTAAATACTGTTGCTATATTAAAGAGAAAAAGTAACAAGATATTCTTATCATAAGACTTCAACATAAAAATACATACTTATGGGGCACCATGTGATTGTTCAAGGTGTGTACTGTGTAATATTTATTTTTATTTTTGAATTATTTGCCTCTGTGTGTGTGTTATGGTATGGTGTTTTATGGTATAGTGTGGTATGGTGTGGTGTCTTTTGACAAGATCACGTGTAAAAGAAAGTTGCATCATTTTATGACCATATAGTATTTCATTACATGTATATCATACTTTATTCATCAGTTGATGAGGACTATTGTTCACCGGCAGCTTGGATTATTGTGAACAGTACTGCAGAGAACATGAGAGCTCAGACATGCAGGCATCTCTGACACAGTGGGCTTCATTTACTTTGGATGTATACCCAGCAGGAGGATAGCTGGATCACATGATCAGTGCACTTTTTAAACATCTTTGAAGAAGATCCTTGCTGTTTTCCATAAGGACTGGCTAACTTTCTACCAGTAGTGCGTAAGAGTTCCTTTTGCTTCCTATCCTCACCAGGTCTTGTCATCTGTAGTCTTTTTGACAATAACCAGAGTTACAGGAGTGACTTGATACCCCACTGTGGTTTCGATTTTAATTCCTTTCTTGATTACTGGCGTTGAGCAGTTTATCATAGTGTTGACCACTTATCTTATTTTGAGGAAGTTCTATTTAGGTCTTTGACCTATTTAAAGGGGTTTCAATATTTGTGAGTTCCCTGTGTAGTCTGGGTGTTAACTTCATCACATCTATAGTTGGCTAAGATTTTCTCCCATTAATGTAGGCTGTCTCGTCACTCTGTTCATTGTTTCTTTCTCTGATCTGAAGTTTTTAGGATGATGTAATTCATTGCCTATTTCCATTTTGATATGGGGACTTATCTAGAAGTTCCCTGACCATCCCAGGACTCTGAAACTTTTTATGTAAGTTTTCTTCTGGCAGTTTCATGACTTGTATTCATATATGTTTCAGACTATTTTGAATTAATTTTTATACATAGGAAGAGATAGCAATCTGTTTCTGCACATAGATATCCAATATTCCTAAAACCGTTCATTAACCAGAACATTCTCTCTGTGTTGTACTCATCACTGGTTGTAAGTGTGTCATTTTATCTCTCGCTTCTGTATTCTGCTCCACTAGCTTGTTGTCCATGTTTATGGCAGTACCAGGCTATTTTCATTAGCTTTGTAGTGTATTTGGAAGCCAGATAGTTCTGTTTGTTTGCTCAAGATTACCAGTTATATGAAGAAAGTTGTTAGTTGTTGATAGAGATTTATTGAATCTTTAAATAATTTTGGGTAGCCTGGGCATTTTTAACAGTATTGATTCTTCCCATCCATGAACACAGGATGTCCTTTCATTTTTTTTTAAATTCTGGATTGATTTTATTAATTGCTAAGTGTTTTATTTTATAGCTATTGTAAATTGGATTACTTTCCTGGTACTTTCTCAGATAGTTTGCTATTGATGGATAGCAACATTACTGATATTTATCCATTGATTCTATATCCTTCACTCTTGTTAAATTCATTTAGTGGTTCTAACAGTTGGTTTGATTGAATCTTTTGGGTTTTCTACACAAAAAAATATGTGTTCTGTAAATAGTGACAACAGCACTATTTATTTTGCCTGATTGTTTTACTTTGGACTTCCAATATTATGGTTGAATACATTTTTTGAAGTTGGACACCCTTGTCTTGTTCCAATTTGTATAGAGTTACTTCTTAGTTTTATCCCTTTCCTCAGAATGTTGGCTATAAGCTTGTTATATATGGCCTTCACTATGTTGTATGTGTTCCTTCTATACCTAATTTGTTCAGAGTCTTCATCATCATTATACCTAGTACTAAATATCTTTGGTTGTTAATTTCTACACATGAATATATTTACCATGAAGAGAGACAGCAAAAATGATTTATTTATAAACTGGTATGGCATTATTACATGCAGTTTAAAAGTAGTTCATAGCATGTCAATTTTGCAAATGAAAACAGGCCTAAGTTGGTTAAGAGGTAACTCAGTTATTATGCGAGTGAAGTGATTGACCTGAGACACAAACCCAGGTCTCTTGACTCTGGAAGTTCCTTTTCAGTTCAGCACAGTCATCATATTTTGCTGAAGCCATTAAGTACTTAATAAAATACCAAATAGTCAGTAAACCAGTTTAGGTGATGTGTACCACATTGCAAGGTTAAATGACAAATTGTACCTGTTGCTGGACTACAAATTCCAAGTGAAGGGGAAATACTGTTAATCTACTTGTCATTATTTAACTTGCTGATCACCTGCATTTTGGCAGGCAAGATGGACTGCCACCTTGACGATAATCAGCTAATAAATCCTCATGATTGTTACACTTTTATGCAGAGCAGTAATCTGAACAAATTGGTTGCTGACAGCTATGGTAAATTGCCAAGAATGAGTGCTGTCAGAGAACGAGTTGTTTTTATTTACCTGCAGAAAAACTAAATCCTGTGTCATGCAATTCTTCAGTTGGAGTTGTTTGCAACCAATATGGCAAGATTTATAGCATTATTTATTAGTGTGCAAAATGCTTGTTTATCTTTAAAGTGGTGTTGATTAGGGGATACATATATTTTAGGTTGGTGAATTGCAAGTGACACTATTTGTTGTATTGTTATCAGGGCCTCTGTTTTAGTGCTGCCTGGTACAACAATGTATTACATATACTGCAGAATGGAGCTACATTTCAACAAAATTTTTATTATAATAAGGAAAACTCAATTATTGTGGTCTAGGTGAAAATGCATGTTTACCAATTTTATAGTCATAAAATGAAGTTATGACTTTGTGTTTAAGGCTGAGGAGAAGAGAAAGTTGATATACAAGTATACACATATGTGTTCAAGTCTAGTGTGGCATATGAAGAAAGCAGCCTTTGACCTTGAATTCTAATCAAAATACAGTTTTATTAAGGTTGAAGGTCAATCAATGCTTTTGAATATATAATAATTTATGAATCTGATTTGGGACTTTTTTATTTATCACACTAAAACTACAGGGATTCTCTAATTCCTTACATGAACACAAGATTATCACTTGAAAACAAAAAGATACCTAGTCAGAAATTTTTAAGCTGAAGAGTTTTTCTTTGTGTGATCATTATATTTTTCCAATTTTCTTATTAAAGATTAAATGGAAAGTTGGGGAAATCACTCAGGGCACAGAGTGTTTGCCTTCCAATTCTGAGTACCTGGGTTTTTATTCTCAGACTTCTGGAGACAGACACCAGTGATACCCAACACAATCCAAAGCAGAAGTCCAGAGACACTTAAGAGCTCAACAATATAGCAGATTTAAAACTCACCCACCATGACTCAGGGAACTGAGTGGAAGAGGGGGCAGAAAGATTGTAAGAGCCATGGTGGAGGATAATATTCAGAGACATGGCCCCCCTCAGTAACAACATACAAAGGAGGGGGAAAACTGCCTACCTCATGTGCAATTCATAACCCCTTACCCCATGGACTTATCCAGTATGCTCACTGAGGAGGGCCCCCAGTGGGTGGGGGACAATTTATGCTTATTTCAGTATTCCTTAAATATTAGACAAAATTTCCAGAACAGCTCCTATGCACCACCATATACCTTCCTAACAATGCATAGAGAATTTTAAAAGTTTTTAGACGTATACTCTGATGAAGAAATCTTCCATGAAACAGTTGAACAGTGGCAACTTCAAACAACAGAAAGTTATAGAAGTTCTTATTTTATAAAGTCAGAGATGGAGTAAAACTTCTGAATAATCTTAAATTTACAAACACAGTAGTTACATGCTGAACTCTTTCAAATGTAAACATTCCATATGTATATATGTGAGTTATATTAATATATAAGATTTAATACATATTATATACTGTCATATGTGTGAAGTTCTCATTAATTAAGAAATTTTTGAACACTTCATAAACCTTAGTTTTAAGTTTGTTGGAAATTATCTAAAACTTTGTTTTTGGAAACTCCCCTTCTAGATTGTTTTGGCTAAATTTCTTTCTAGATCTGACTCTACCAGCAGTTACTGATGAACCGTAATGTGGCTGACACAGAGATGAAGCATTACAAGTGCCAGCCCTCCCACTTGGGAGTTTTCAGACAACATCGTTTTCAATTCCTAATTTTTTAGAAATACTCCAAGCCAGTTGTGCATTTTGTAAGGATTAGGTTAGTTAAAACTAAAATGTATAATCCATAAATTCCCTGAACAGCACATATGTGAAGTGCAGGTCAGTGAACTCAGGTGCACAAAGGTACACACAGGTAGGTGCTGCTGCTACCCCTTGTGCTACTCTGCCCTCTAAATCCTTGAAGGTCATATGTGGTCCACTTGGTGTACAGGCTCCTGTGTTCATGTGTATGTTAACTATCATTGAAGCTGGATCTATGTTTAGATGAAAAGTAATTTCAAGTTCTCCAATACTTGATTCCTGTACCCCCCAGGGTGCTTATTCCTATACACCAAGAGTGCTAATCATAAGCCCGTTTGCTCGAAAAGAAGTGTTGTGGGTCATTGGTTCAAGAATGGCAGATGGAATTATAGGGAGAAGAAAAAGTGAAAAGAATTGAGAAGTTTCAATTCTTTAGGAAAATGTTACCTAATAAAAATGAGGGATATTTCTTTTGAGTGGATAAGTAATCCATGTTTATATGAGTTGTGTTATACAAGTCAGGAAGCATGATTCAAGCTCTTGCCCTCACTTTATTTCTCTGGGCATCAGCTTCCTCATCTGTGGTGTGAAACAAGGGAATTCTAAATGCTGTTTTTAAATTCTGTTTTGATTTTCATTGGTTGATTAACTAATGAGGTGGGTTTTCATACAGATGGTTTAAAATATTTTAATATAAAACCTAGACAGATGTGATAATGCAACCAGATATTATATTTACATAGCACTTGCAAACCTTTCAAAATACTTTTTCTGGTTTTTTTGTGTGCTCTGAAAGCTCTAGAAAAGAGAAGGTGTCCTGTCTTCAAATTTCCATTTGAAAACAAGGAAAGCTGATACATGAAAAGTTTAAGTGATTGCTTGAAGACAGCCATCCAGTTCTGAGTTCAAACTGTGTATTCTGAAGCCAAATAACTTGGACAAAGTGACTCTGAGTAATTCTAGAAAAGAAAAAAAAAACAGATTTAAAAAACTGGAAGGTTTGAAAGTGACTGAACCTGAGTGAGAGGATCTGACATGTCACTTCATAGTGAATGAAGCAAAGGATGAAGGAAATGGGTGTCAGAAGTCAGTCAGACCATTCTCTAGAAAGACACACCAAACTACCCCAGCATCCAAATTGTTCGTCATGCCTGAGGCTTCACTTTCTTCCACCATCCATAAGAAGGCTCCCTTTGTTCTCTTTGCTTGCTTGGATAAGGCATCTGCAACCCGAGAGGATTCATTTCTTTCTTTGCTTGCCTATTTTTTTTAACTCATTCTGGTGGTTACTTGAGAACTGGAGCCTTGCTGGAAGAGGTGTGTTTCTGGGATTGGTCATGGGGTGTTATGTAAGCTCTCCCTTGCCAGAGTTCCACTCACTCTTGCTGCCTTCTGCCTGCTTCTGTGCCAAGAGTTGATGCCCAGCCTCTACTGTACCATCCTTTCCTTGCCATGATTAAACTTCTCTCAAGAATGTAGCCTAAACAAACTCTTCCCTCCCACTGTTTGCTTTTGGCCTGGAGTTTTGTCCCAACAACACAAAGATAACTCCAACAAGTGTGTTATCAAGTGATAGAACACTTGATGGTAGCTTGGGAAGGGCATTGTTGAAATGCAAGGATGTTTCTTCGCTGTGTGTATGTGGCAGGGTGGAGGAGCAGTGGGCCAGAGGAAGGACATTGTCGGGTTTGTATTACTGAAGGGGCAAACTGTGGTAGCAGTTTTTATCTCTGTTCAGGTTCTCTATAAATAGAACTTGAGCTAATGAGTAGGTGCTGGTGCTTTGTTGGAAAGTACAATTGCAGAGTGAGGCTTGTACAAAGAACATGTCTCCGTTAGTAAAGTGCTTGTCTCTCAAGTATGAACACCTGAGTTTATTCCTCAGCATTCACATTGTAAGCTGGGAATGGTAGCACATGCCTATATCCCTAATGCTGGGGAGGCACACACAGGAGGATCTCTGGGGTTCACTGGCCAGTTCTCCTTACCCAATTGTCAGCTCTATGTCAATAAGAGACCCTGTCTCAAAGATGCTGAATAGTGTTCATGTTAAAGAGACCCACAGTTGTCCTCTGGCCTCCACACACATGCATCTTACACAAGCAGGTGCAAGCACACACACATGTGCACACACTTAAAAAGATAAAGTGCATGAAGCATTGGGGAGCAAAACAAGATAATATGTAACATACTGGTCTCTATTTTCTGTGATTCATAGACAATCATGGGTTGATTAGCTGGTATGTGCACTTGGCCACCTATGGTAAAGCTATCGAAAATCATATTTGGGACTCACCTCTTATACCTTTGATCACAGCTCATCCCACGAGAAGATATCTCTTTAGTGTTTCATGGAGCGTCATCGGCAGGTGATGGGAGAGACAAATTCTATCTCCAAGTGTGTTTTTGCATTCATGTAGAAGTGCCCTTAGAAACCATGAAGTCCAGCAGTGTGGCAGCTACACGTGGGTGTACAGTAGCATGAAAGGGGAGGGAGGGTTCAGTCCATTTGGGTAACTGAAAAATTGATCACGTGAGACCTGTGAGAATGTACGCACAGTCAACTAGTCATGGGGGGGAAGGGAAACAGGCCCTTTTGGGAGGCAGCCTACATCAAAGTAACAAGTAGCTGACGGCCCCAGAGACCAAGGCTCCAGAGGAATAGAGGGAAGTGCTTTAGGATATGACAGGTAACTTTTTGAACCATATATGAGGGATGCCTCAGATAAAACAGACGTAAGGTAGACTACTCTTTGAACCAAAGCCTACAGCCCCTTCTTTTCACAATCCCTCCGTGTGACATTGAAAACACAATGTTACATGCCATTAGATTAGATTACATCCATAATTACAGCCACATTCAGATTGTTTTGGTAATACTTGTAGGAGCTAATATTTCATTTCTAAAGGGTAAGCTTGTTCTCTTAAATTTTTAGTTTATGAAATTGCAACAAAAGGAAACAGAAATTGTAAACATGGATGGAGTTTTAACAAGTTGTGAAATGAAGATTTTTAAAAATATTTTATGTAATTTGCAAGCACAGATATAGAAAGAGACAGAAAGACAGAGAGAATGGGCATACCAGAGCCTCCAACCACTACAAATGAACTCCAGATGCATTCACCTCTTTGTGTATCTGACTTTCCATGGATACTGGGGAATCAAACCTCAGTTGTTAGGCTCTGTGGGCGAATGCCTTAACCTCTGAGCCATCTCTCCAGCCCAGAAATGAGGATTTTTGAAAATTCAAAGTTCATCTAGTTCAATTAGTTCATAATTGTAGATGGTAAAAGTTATGTTCAAGAGAAAAAGTTGTCGTGGTAAAGGTCATACAACTAATTAGTGGGAAATAGAGGGACAGAATCAGTAAGATTTGACTCTGGGCTCTTATCTCTATGAACATATTTTTGGGGTTGATGAATTTGCATCCATGCTTTATTAATATTGCATGTTCATTTTAATAACCATGCAAAACTATTAACATATACCTGTGACACCCAGATTTCCACCTAGTACTTCTGTAGTCAAACGACAGTGAGTCCTTCCTTTGTGCAGGACCTAACAGTGCTGGTGAACCCATTCAGGAGACTCTGCCACACAGCAATTAGTGCTATATCCATGCAACAGTAGGCTGTGTCATGAGGATTCCCTCTTTGTATGTATTTGCTCAAAAGCTGAAAGGTATAATAAATGCTTTTTCTATACCAAGTTTCAGCAAAACTTTGATTTGATACCCATTGGTAAAGCTAGTATGCAAACTTTATCTCCAAGTTAACAAGACATTTATTCTTAGTAATAGCAAAATTTACATTTAAAATTAGCATTGTAGGGTAGGAGAGAGGGTTCATCAGTTAAAGCACTTGCCTGCAAAGCCTAAGGACCAGGGTTTGATAGCACATGCATCTGGAGTTTGTGTGCATTTGCAGGAGGCCCTGGTGTACCAATTCTCTCTCTCTCTCTCTCTCTCTCTCTCTCTCTCTCTCTCTCTCTCTCTCTCTCTCTCTCTCTCTCCCCTCTCTCTCTCCCTATATTTATATACTGACCTCTTTCTTTCTGTCGTTCTCTCTCTCAACTCTCTCAAATAAATAAATAAAATATTTTTAAATAGTATAATACTCCTCAGCAAAATTTTAGATAAATTGAAGCCTGAATTATCACAACTACAATCTGGAAGTCATATAATACATTAGAGTTTTTAATGCCAAAATTCTGGAATGTTAAATGTAATACCTGAGATTAGCCATTTCTATGAGCACACTCAATATTAAAGTTTTACTCAGTGTGGAAAACCATAATCTTCCCTATAAACTTGTATTGTTAATTTAAATTTTATCAGTTTCATAGTTTTAAATTTTTAATTTGTGAAGCGTTCTTATACAGTGCAATAATAGAGAGCTCTGAGGCAGAACATGGGCTGCACAGAGTTGGGATAGTGGAAGATCTTTTAATCACTTTGTAACCACTTCCATGGCTTATATGTACTTTGAAGAGCATTAAGATAAAAAAACACCCACTTTGAGCATCAGTTCTAACAACACACCCTCCACTTAGGGTACAGAGATATTTGAATTCCTAAGTCCCAAGCTCTGGTTCTGGCTCTCCTCATAACTCTGTGTGTCTATTAAGTCATGTACCCTCTTGACCCTCAGTCTTTTCACAGCAAGATGAAGATCACAAGGTTCACAAATCCTTATGTCTACTGGAACAGGTAGAGTGATTCAGTGAGAAAATCCAGATGGTGACCAACAGGTAGTATTGAGGACGCTCACTAATTCAGAAGACATCTACCCTGTGTTTAAAGTTACTGCCTTTAGAGTTAACACTCTTATTTAGCACTATACATGAAAACAACACATCTGTGGATCCAACTCTGCCCCAGAGCAGTCTTAGGGAGCTCCATTCGCAACTCAAAAGCCTTGCGTGGAATAATTCTGAAACAAAGAAAACATGTCATTTTCTGTACAACCAGGGCAAAGTGGTAATAAGCGTGAAAGGAACCACCCCAAGAGATTTCAGGGTGCTCTAGTGTGTTAGCACTGATTCAGCATCCCATCATCCAGGAGAATCAAGTGAGGAAGTGATCAGGAAATTCATGATCAAATCAAAAAGAAAAGCAAAGAGGGTAAAAGACCCTTGTTGGTTCCAACCCTAACCAAATGACATTCTGCTTGGATTACAATCCCTGTTCAGATCTCTAGTATTAAAGTCCTGATCCAAACTAAGGATTCCTTCACATTCAACCAACTATGGTGGACCAGGCACTGCACACAAGTTCTGGAAAAATCTCTAAAATCATATTCATGCTTTCCTTTTCATTAAAGAATTTTTTCACTGGATTTTTTTTTTTTTTTTGCTGTTGGGATTTTTAACCCTCGATTTATTTCAAGTGTCATTGATAAAAACTGAATTCCAATTTTGATTAGAATATTAGATAAGGCATTTTATATTTTTCACCCTTGGGAGAATGAGTGATTGCATTTTGCAATGAATGTTGTACCAATAAAACCAGTGAGGTTTCTGAATCCTATTATAGCTTTAGGTGCTTTCCAGAAACAAACCGTTTGTGTCTGGAAACAGACTGTCTTACTGATATCTTTTAGTGCATGCCTTGTGCATACAGCCACCATGCATGCTAATAATTAGAAATAAATATCATATTACACTTTGATTCAGTTTCTGAAATCACTTCAGAAATATTTAAACCCAGCTATACGTTTTGAATACCATTTCATTGAAAAGCAGAGCTATAGCCATGGGGAGATGATTCAGCAATTGCCAAGCAAGTTGAGTACCTGAATTTGAACCTCCAGAACCCATGCAAAAAGCCAGACACTGGAATACCAGTGTCTGTAATCCAGCATGCAGCTGGGGTTAGAAGGGAGGCAGAGATAGGACAATTGCCCTGGAGCTCATGGATCAGCTAGCATAGCCAATGCCACAGAGAGAATAACAAAAGACCCAACCTCAAATAAGGTGGAAAACAAAGACCAACCCCCAAAGTTGTCCTCTGACCTATATGTGCACTCTGTGCCATGTCTCACGTGTACTGTCACATGCACGCACACACACACACACTCACACATCATATGCACACACACATATCATATGCACACACCAAAATGAAAAATTTTTTAAAAATTGACAGAGTGAGGCATAAAAAGAAGCAAGAATTTAGTCTCTCCTTGATAGCAAACCATCCCATTTATGATACATAAAGCAAATTTATTCTTGTAATTGGCCATCTTGTGTTCAAACTGTCTTTTTGGCCACCTTTCTCTAAGGTTATTATCCTTATGGTCACTATATTGTCTCTTCAATTGACATATTTATGAAAAGTTATCAAATCCTCCTAAGGACATATTTAGGGACTTGACGATGAGTAATTGACATGTTTTATAAAATGTAAAATTATGATATCCCCATAGTATATATTTGACTTGCTCTTTAATAACATTTATGAATGAGGGGGAAACACCCTTGCCTTAAAAAATACAAGTCTCTTAGTAGTTTGCCTCAGCTCACACCAGTCATTCCAGAAGCAAAGTTCAGAACACCCAGGGATGGGAAATACATTGGCAGTTACTATAGTACTCTTCACATAAGTTTGTGTCTTACAGGAAATAAGCATTATAGACATTATAAATAATCAGGATGTGAATTTTGCCAAGAAACTCAGCTGACATAAAGTCATCTACCCTCCCATAGCTAAAATAGTATTCCTATTGATTTACCTTTCATACAGTTCTCGTCACCCTTACATCTGCTGGATGCAGCAAAAAAAAGCCACTTGCTGATTCAAACCATTTGTTTCTAGGTGTCAGGTCGACCTGTCGTCCCTCAGTAGGGAACAGACGCACAAGCTGGAGTTGCAGCTGGAAGAGGGTGAGGGTCACCTGGTGCTGCTCGTCACTCTGACAGCCTCGGCCACAGTCAGTATCTCTGACCTCGCTCTCAACTCGCTGGAAGACCAGAAGGAGCGGGAGGAGATACTAAAGAGATATGTACGTATGGAACTCCTCTCCTTCCAGATCAATGTATGACTACAGGATGTTGTAAACAATATACTCCAAGTGACAGAGGGATGTCCGAGGAGGTGACTGAGAGAGGAGAGCAGGAGCTGTGTGTGGGCCCAAGCTGCTGAAGGAGCATCTGCATAGCCCTCTGGGGTCTTGAGGGTCAGTCTTCAGAGACTGTTCCAGAGCCCGTTCTGGAGTCTGAGGTCTTATAGGGCGATGTTTGTGGTGCAGAGAAACTTCCCCTAAAGGAAAGTTAATTAATGCACAACATTCCTTGAAAATCAGATCATGACTCTGGTGCATGTGTGATTGCACTGTTTCCATGTTTTGAATGGGCTTATTTATAGAATGGAAAGTTTGATAACTAAAGACTCATTCCCAGAAGTGACTTTTGCTTTCAACTTCTTCATTCCTTTAATTTTTAAAACTTTGAATGTGAAATGTTCTGCTGACAGTGTGGGAAAAGAGGAGAGGTAGAGATGACTGAACTAACTGCCCTTCTCAAAATATTTTCAATAATTACTAAAATTCATTGAGACTTAATGTGTACACCAGCACATAATTTATCTTAGTGAGCGTAGCGTGTGCACTTGAATGATGGATCATGCAATTGTTGGCTGAAGATTCTAGAAATACCAATCGAGTCAACTCTTTTTCAGATCATGTGTTTAGATAAACTTAGCTTTCTTTAGTTCTATCAGCACTGGGTTGGGGGGGAGACTAGAATCTTAGCTGTGATGCTGCATTTGTCCAAATCTCTCCTCAACTCCAAACATTTGTCCTCCATTAATGTGCGTTTTTTAATAATTTTTTTTCATAATTTCATGCATGTACATAAATCCAAACATTCAAAACCAAATTTTCCTGTTTCCCAGAAACCTCCCGCAGTGCATTTCTCACTGTAGTTTTCTTGAATCAACAGAGAGGGGAGCTCTTACTCCACCGTTCTCACTCCATGGAGCCTTGGAAAAGTAAATGAAGCTGGGGGGGGGGGGGAATCCCACTTAAAAATCACAAAGCTTGTATTGTACAATGCTGCCAGGTGTTGAGAAGGAGCCTCTAGACGTTCAGCCATGAAACCAAGCTCTGACTAACAAAGAACGGCTATTTAAAAAATATTCCTATTTGCTGACTGACATGCATTCAATAACTGAATTTAATAAAGATGTACCTTATCGGGCTGTGCAGATAACATGAAGTGCTGGTACTAATGCTCTACAATATTCTTCAAACAGATTAGCAGGATGTGTGCGCTTCAGCAAATTTATTCTGGCTATCTCCCCTGAATCAGCTGTCTGCTAATGCCTGTACAACTCATCCGCCAATGGTGTTATCATAAACAGTTTAATAGAGGTGACTTAGCAAGGCTAAATAGGATATATTTTTAAATCACCTAAGAGCCTAAGGAATTGTGTGGTATCTTTGAATATATAATTGCAATTATGAAAATTATTTCACATTTGGGGAGCCCACAAAAAGTATATTATCTGGTTACTAGAAATGAACCCCGTGAATTAAAACTACTATAAAGGAATTAATTGCTATATTAACATGAAAATCATCTGGGTTTTACTGTACTGTAGTTACTAGATTACTGTTTTGATAACATCCTATATATGAAGATGATACTACTACCCAGGTAATTAGAAGTAATCCACTATTGTTGATTGATTTTTCTTTCTACTGAATGAACTTCCATTCAGAATTTGAATAATTTGCTTGCCACCTTATTTTTTCAAATAGTAGTTAAGTATTATGTTAGACTTCCCAGCTAATTCTGAGATGATGTCGTGCTAAACATATTTAAAGGTGAATCATGTTTAAATATGCTTTTATGTAGCCCTGAATTTCAGGCATAGGCCTGTCCCTGCCTCTAGAGACACACTTACTAAGAAGCAGTAATGTGCAAAGTAGCACATGTTTTATTTACTCATGGTGGTACAAGGCAAAGAGATCTATTTTAGAGCTTTGGTATATGTCTTTTATTTTTTTGTATTATAAATTGAATCAAATACAACAATACCATGTCTGAATTATTCTTTGTTTTGAAGAAATCTATACATGTGGTTATTTGTTCCGAGAATGATTTCTTTGTTTTCCTTTCAGAACATTTACATTAAAGTTGAGGTTAAACTTAAGAAATTTATTTGGTACTGGTTGTGGTGAGGAAAGTAACCAAACTGCCATACTCTGATAGGAAACAAGCCTTAAAAACATTCTGTTCCTTGCTGTTGCTTAGCTCTTCATGGCTAAACACTGAATCCTCACAAATTAAACAGACGTTCTTATGTGAGCCATTATTTGATCACTACATTCTTTTAAAAGATGGCTAATTCCATTTTTGTGTTTTTTTCTTCTTCAGGGGGAGGAACAGAAGGCAGGTCAACGAGGGTGGGTAGTAATGGGTAGTAGACCAAGAGTGATTGTATGACCTTTTCAGAACGGGTATGCTGAACCCTTGCTCCCCCTTGTCACAGTTTAAAAACCAGAGGAGCTAGTTTAGAGAAGAAGTTGTTAGCATTCCATTTTTATTATGACATTTCACAGTCATCTGATTTAATGTCCCTTGACCGGATTGTCCACAGTGAGACGATGGGCTTGAAATGTTATTTAGAGCATTGATAAAAGGTGAGCAGTTCTAAGATGACAGCAAGTCATAAGGCTGGTGGTGTGACATTAATTTTCTCCATAACAGAGATGGAATAAGACGTCACCGTGACAAGCTGTCAATCAGCTCTGGCCCCTCAGAGCATCTTGATGCCATAGGATGGGGTATTGCCTCTCCCGTAATAGAGCTGAACTGAGATGCTCTTCCTGACAGCTGCTGCAGCCATAGAGAAAATATATTATACAGCCTTTCATTAAAAAAATAAAGAGGACTCCTCTCCAGAGCATTTCAATCTTTTCCCATCTATTGAGGGCTGAAAGGATTCACAGCAAATCATAGATTCCTCTGCTATGGAAATTTCTGGCTTCAGAAGCCATCCAGGTTTTGAGACCCTCTAAAATAACCATAAATAATAACAAGGCAGGAACATCTCTGGATGAAGCATTGCATAGAGTTATATTTTTAAACTGATATTTTTTTTTATTTTCTACTTCTTTCAGTTCTTATTATAATTACACGCCACTGGCCTAAACAGTTAAAATTTGCAATAAATTGCTGATTGTCAGCTGACTTGGAGAAATGAAACCTTCAAACTATAATTACCCCTCCAAATGCGAAGCAGAATATCAGAGCCCCAGAAGACAGTGTGGCTGTGGAATGAGTTCACCAGAATGAAATGATACTTGGACTGATGATATTTGTTTTAGTCACAATGAAACCTGGTTTAAATTGCTCCTGGAAAAATTAAAGTCCTGGCATCTTTTGATGACACTATTTCTCATCTTAGGATAGAGATCCTATCTGGCTTATTACATTGAGGAAGCTCTGATAAGATCCTTCCCAAACTTTATCAGTACTATAGGACCACAGCATGTCTATAAACATCGGAATCCTGAGACTGTTGTCTAAAGCCCCCACTGCTATTCCCTTAATTTGTGGGAATTTAAACAGACAGAGAAGCGCTGTTTTTCTAAACCCTTTCATCTGGGTATTTTAGACAGATTTTCTTGGTGATAAATAATTGTTTAAAGACAATTAAAGATTAAGAGTTAATCCTTGTGCTAAACGCTCTTTAAAAAAAATCTTGTCTATGAGATTGCACATTATATCTGTGTTTACTGTTCTCACTGTACCAAGGTCATAGCTTCTGATAAACAATGACTCGTGATATAGGACTGGTGAGTTCTATTACAGGAAGATTTGACTTGTCTATATTCTCACAGAAGTGATACCATGATGGGGTTGCTTTTTGTTCTAGTAACAATTGGCTATATGCCTTTATTATGCACAAGCACATTATGCTACCTGATTGTGAAGCATTTTAAGATAAATTAAGCATTTTTCATTTTCTTCATAGAAGATCTGACCTCACCATAAGAAGAATGTGACAAAGTATTAACAAACAAAAGTTCTAGAGATCCATGTTACTTCCCCATTAATAAGATTCCTGAGTTATTGTGTTCATCCCTTCAGTAACATTACAATCAATGTATGCATTAGGACTTTTACCATTTTGTTTCTTTGACCAAAGCCTCCATACTTCTACACATTATAGCAAATATAACCATCTAATTAAGAAAAAAAGTGTTTACTGCTTTTGAATTTATTTTTAGTTACGATTTGATTTATCTTTAAAAAATTATATCTTTAAAACGTTTATAGAACTACATGTCTTTTAAATTAGTCATTTGCAAGTCTTTAATAATTTGTCCCTTTTCTAAGCCCATGCAATTTCTATACCTTGCCAAGAAGAAAATAGTAAAAAAAAAAAAGTAATTAGTTTAGTGTTGACTTTCTTGCCCACCACCTCCATGTCTGAAAAGTGTCACATAACCAACATTACAAGTAAATATTAGGGGTCACTGGTCTCAAAACCATCATTTTCATAGAAGAAAAAATTCCATGAGGTGATAGAAAGAAGCAAGCATATATGTTCTATAACTTATTGTTCATCATCTACCAGTAATTATTTATGGGAAGTAATTGTGGTGTATTTATTTCAGAAAATCACTTAGCAACAATTACATAATGAACATATATGTATACATTCTTAAAGTGTAATTTGTCTTGGAGAAGCATAAATGACCTTTTGCCCCCCCCAAGGTAGCATCACGAGAAAATAGTGTTTTCTTGGCACTATCAGACTTGTTAGAGCTTCTTTCTAATACTCATATCACTGTGTTGTTTTATTTCAGAGCCCGTTGCGGATATTTAACAACCTAAAAGATGTGGGATTTCTCCAGGTGAAAGTCATCAGGGCAGAAGGCTTGATGGCTGCTGATGTCACAGGTAAGAAATGCTCCCATTGCAGAAGTCAAACATGTAAGTCAACATCATGCGCTCATACAGCTCATTTCAGGTCAGTGCATCCACGAATACAATGGCCGAACTATAAACATTCAGAGTTGAACTTCCAAAGGTTTGTTAACCCCCAGATTTTTATACAGCTCTGTTTTTAAAGGCTGGATGATATATTAAAAGTAATACAAATTAAAACCACTTTTGAATTATGGCCCTCCTCAAAGTTTAATGATGGTGTGGGAATATTTTTCAATGTATTTTTATTTGGCGGATTGGGGAGATGCTATGTTGCCATGAACAGTAGCAATTCAACCCTTCAAGAAAATGTTACATTTTTCATTGAAAAGTTCAGGTGCATAATAATCTATCATATGAACCCCTCTGGTGGTAATAATACTATCAGTACTAGTAGTATGAATTCTTTTTATTTTGGTTGTTGCTCCAATTCCATAGTTGCATAAATTCTTCGACATATCACTGAAATAATTCTATATTTAAACTAGGCATTATTTGAAGGTTTTTAACCAGGACACTTGCTTGTAAAAATGTTAAGTTTAGTTTTGCCTCTTCCTTGACTTTGGCATTACTGTTTCTTTGGCAAATGGTCTGATGGTTGTTATTTCATAAATTTCCAGAATTAAATTATTATTCTAAATTTGGAGCTGTGACCATTTATCATTTAATTTCACAAAAAAATTTGAAGGATGCTTACACCATGCATTAAATGATCTCAAGTTGGATAATGTATAGGACTGATTTAACCAACTTAATGCAAATTTCACTATTCTAGAACATGTCCACTATTATTTGTGGAAATGTACTTATGATTGTGGATGCGAGATGAACCTAAAAAAGTGATAGCCTCAGAGTCTTCAAATCTCTGTTCCATTTTAAATTCATTTAACAAAAACAAATGCAAACAAAAAAGATAACGCCCTAAAAAATTTGCAGATGTTTGTTCCAAAATAACAATTCTTTAAAATCGTAATGTTTTCTAGTGACTGTGACATGTGAATAATAATAAAAATGTTTTGGGTTTATAGTTTCTTTAAAGAACTAATTATCAATTCATTTTACAAGAGAGAGGAAATAACTGTTATATATACATATGTATATATATATATATATATATATATATATATATATATATATATATCCAAAAAGGTGGGAGAAAGGGTAGCTTGTAATCTCTTTGCAAGTATGTTAATTTAGCTCCTTATACTAAACAATGAGTGAAACTTAAGGTTATCCACTTTCTTTTGATAAATTTTATTTCATGTATGTTTATCAAATTAATCTGGGCACAAAAATTTCTTGTGAAAAATTTCAAGTGCCATTTACTTCAGAAGCTCGGCTACCTGTCCATTATTCCAGCTGAGTACAATTGTATAAGTTTGTCTTTTCTTAGAACGAAGCTGTCATTGATTTCAAAACTTCATGAATATGCAAACTGTGTTAACCTAGCTGGCCTGTATGCCGCTATGGAAGTTAAAGTACATGTTCCTTCAAAGCTGGAAAGAAATAAAGATATTTCTTTCCTAATGGTTGTATGTAAATTGATGTGAATAACAATAGTCTTTTCCCTGGGGATTCAATGAGACCTAATTTTGATTTGATAAACTGAACATTAATTGGAGAATACTGAGTAACTGAGTCTCAGGGTTTTTTTTTCCCCTCCAGTTTTAGGGATGAAATCTAATGATTCTTGATTTCATGTTCACCTTATAACCTAATGGGTTCTGAACTGAGCAAAAGAGATGTTGAACTGTTCAGGAGCAAAGGGATAATTCAGTCTTTGACCTTGTCCATTCATTCTTACACCTTTTGTGGTTCTTGGCATTTGTGATGGTGGCAATAACTGAGCGCCATGTATTTAAGTCAGACATCTCTAAATATACTACCAATTTTTAAAATAGTCTTTACTTTGGAAAAGAAACATATATGCACATATATATGTGTGTTCATATATGTTTCTTAATGCTCCTTGAATATTGATGGTTAATTTGGGGCTCAAATACTTCATGTACTATGCCTCTTTTTCATAGAAGAACATTAAAGATTTATTGTATTGCACATCTCAGTGGTTCATAATAGTTGAACACTACCTAATATTGAGCAAAACTACAATGAGAGGAAATTGAGTGCATTGTGCTGTCTTCAACTCTTCAATAAGCATATATCTGAAAGTATTTAGGATAGAGAAGGAAGATTTTTAAATCATGGATAATTCTCTGTGCTAAGCCAAGACCATTTTCTGACTTTATACCAATAAAACTATTGTTATGAAGTATTTGGCTTCAGAATCCTTTCTCTACACAAATCTAACAAAGCAAACTTTTTTGTTTACCAACTTATATCTACTGACAAATGCTTATAACGATCTCAAGGCGATGTAATGTTTCACGTTTACACAAAAAAATTAAATTTTAATATTTCATCATTAAACATGAGCACAGGAGAGAGATTCCATAACCTTTTAAGTAGCCATCAATCTTACTGCAGTTACAAAGAATTTTTTTTCCTTTCAAAATGTAAAATTTTTCTTTTGTTATAACACATTCATTGAGAAACATTGTGATACTGTATTAACTCTGTGTGAATAAAGAGCAATTGAGACTCTCTTTGAATGAGTGAGTATAAAGCACAAATTACTTTTTAATGAAACCCTCAATTCTTTTCCCTTTCCACAAAAAGCCTACAGCCTTGTTCAGCTGAACACTACTACAGTAGGTCACTTCAGTTAAGCCCCTAATAAACTATTGATAGTCAAGGGTAGTTTTTTCTTCCGTCTCAATGGTCCAGTGTTGGACAGTGCACTTCAAATCATTAAGGTTAATACAGATTTAAAAAAGAGATTAACTCTGCTGGTTAAGGCTTCAATTTACAACTCCCACACATACACATGCATTGAGCAGGGCACAAGAGTGGATTGAAATTTCAGTCAAATGGTGGGCAGCCTTTCACAGCCTGAGAAAGTGGCACTCAGATTTGAAAGGCTCGTCTGCTAAATTCTTCATCGGGGTTTAGAAACCTGGGGTAACTGAAAAATACCACTCAGTACAACTTACTTACCTTCCAACTAACCTAAGAAAAGTTGATGTTTCTCTCTGCCTTCAGAGCAAAGTCTAGAGCCTGTTAGGCTCTGTGTTCACTGGGGAAGACTCTCTGTATTGCTAAATCCCATGTTCTTTAAAACTGGACAGAGTGTGAGAGGAGAAAGGCCAACCCAGGATTTTTTGGGGGGGATTGGGAGGATGGTGATGGGGGGGAGAAAGAGAGGGTGGGAAATGATTCATGTTTTAGTTTGTCTTTTCTACTTCTAATTATTCTTTTTCCTTAAGCAGGGCCTAATTTCTGTTTTCAACAGAACATTTCTTCTGTATTGAAGGAGGCTTTCTTTGCAGAGTATTTAGACCTAACCTATTAGTTCTTTCAAGATCTAAGAGAAGAAAGAGAAGATTTCTTCTCCTTGCCCCTCCCCTTCATTTTCCCCTGGGTTGTGGCTTTTTTTTTCTTCTTCCTGAGGAAGAGGTCATAGCCTCCCAAGGGAGACCGGCCACTTGGTTTCAGAAACAGTGATACAGGAGAACTGTGAAACCCTTCAAAAGAGGTCCTACCTTTTAGCTGCATTAAAAGCTACACTAATATAAAACTGGTTCGCCCCAGGTGAATTGATCTTGCAAATTAATGTGTCGTATCTTTTAAAAAATAAAATAATACAGGGAGAGGAGGAAGAGGAAAGTGAGAGAGATCTTAACAATATCTAGAATCTGTCGCTGAAATTGGTCCACTAAAAGAGATTTCTTTTCTAAAACTAGACTTTGCATAAAGACGTGTGTGTGACTCACCAGTAGCATTGCCTGAAACCAACTAGTTATTAAGAGAGACGTTTACTACCCTTTTATTTGCATAGACTTTTCCCATGTTTTCCTTTTGGAAAACTGTCTTCATTGTTGGAAAATATTTAAGTAACAAAACAGCAGAAAAAAGACATGCTACAGTTTTTTTTTTATCAGCTTCCGTGAGAGTCTTATTATCTTAAGAAATAACAGTTAGCAGCTCAGATTCATTAGCAGAGCTAAATTTAAGCCCCATTTGACAGGCTGCCTAGAAAACATTTTGTTTTGCTGTCTGTGGGCTTTAATTAAGATGTGTTCAATTTCAGTCCTCTTCAGTCTAGCCCCCACCCCCAACTTGCTGTGTCACAGACCGGCGATCAGACACTTTTAGATGGTCCGGCCCATGACTTTGACCTTCTGCGCAGTCCAGCGTTCCCTGGGGAACCGTTCAACTCATGAGGTCTGATTTCACACTTCCAGGATGCCTCAGCTCTCTTAACAATGACAGGGAGACAAAGCCCTTTAGAGCCTGCCGCATGGGGACTTGTTTAAATTGGAAACCAGAGAGGAGTCAAGGAACAAGGTTAGGGGCTACAGAATAGTGCTTTTAATAAAGAGCTCACAGCTCTGGCTCGGCTCAAAGAGGTCTACCTCGTACAATTAATTGAGCCATTTATCTGGAGCATCTCAGGCTTCTACTTTCTCACAGAACTGCGTGGTAAATATCAGCTAAGAAGCAAATGAGATATGCATGAAATGAATTTTAACACTTTGATTACTGTGCCTCCAGTCTTCATTAAAAGTAAATTTATTTGTATTTCTGACCTCATTATCGGTAGGCTGCCTGCATTTTTATTGGTTCCTGTGATTTCCAGCTTGAGTGTGTCATGAAGGTATATTTTATACAGAGATGGGGATGTATTATTCTTGGCATTTTCCCTGAACATTATGGGACTATTCAGAAAAAGAAAATGAAAGGGCTGCTCTACAGAAAAAGGCAAGACTGCTCCTGTAAAGTTTTATATAAAGTTGGAGAAATCTCAAGCACATATATATATATATAATATATATATATATATATTATATATAACCTAGATAAGATATTGTCCAAAAAATGAAAATAAAAACCCTCAATGGGTTTCTTTAGCAGATGCATAAGATATATGCAATGATTGTTTCGAATGCCCTTCAGAAAACAATTGTTCCATCAGAAGAAGTGGTGGAGTTTTTTTTAATATATATAGGATGATAGCAGTTTGAATTTTTAAAAGTATGTGCCTCTAGTGGCCATTATCATATGTGATAATATTGAAGAGAAAATATACAACCTTTAACCCCTACATAATTCTACCGAATGGACTGCATAAGAGATACTGGAAGTCCTTCATGCTGTGGGTTATCAGTGCCAAAATAATTTACAGGTAGAAAAAATATGTGCAGACTATTTGTATCTTAACATCTTAAGATTATATTGATCAAAACCAAAGCTAACACAACAATATGCTCAGTATCATAAGTTATTAGATAAAGCCATTGAAACCAGGATGACATTCCAATAAAAATGTTAAAATAAAAGTAAAAATAAAACAAAGCTAAATATCAACATAAAGTATATTGAAAATTTCTCAATTTCCTTTTTATCCCATGATATATAGCAATGCCCTGTTTGTTTTTAATTACATCATAGACTTTAAGCAGTATGCTTTGAGGAAACACTTTACCCAGTTTGTAACATATCAAAAAAAATCTAACATCTGTCAACCTTATCATGATAATATACCTGGTTTAGACATCAGCATTGCACACATACATGTATACGAACACAATAATTCATTCTATAAATCTCTTGTTAAGAATAAGACTAAACAAAAAAAGCACTACAAAGGAAGAGCGAATCACCATTCTTCTTTTATGGCACATCTTCCCTAAAAATATAAAATTTTTCTTTACTTTATAATTGCATTATTAAACGCTAACTACAGACACACAAAGTAATTCTTTTAAAACCATACAATTCATATAAAATTTATGTGAAAACGGGAATGAAAGTTATGACTTAGCACAAGTGCTGGTGTGGTTGCCTGAGTCTGAACCGGTGTTTTAAACAGAATTACATAAATCATTTATGATTCAGATGCAGGTCACATGGTATCGAATGCTGCCCTGGAAGAATCAGTGGATGACAAAAGAGATTAATAATTGGGGCTGATATGCTCTAGAGGTGAAGGCTCAGAAAGTGGTGGCCCCACTATCAGTAGTAAATAAAAGGAGAAATACTGTCAAATAATTAATCGGGTTCTGTGGAACTAAGATTACAAAATGATCCTTTGAGTAAAGAAACAGAGAATGTGATTTGGCTTGAAAGGCTAGCTTCAGGATCTCACTTGGGGCTAAAGAAAGACTTTCAAGTGCTACAATCACTTTAAAGTATTCTATATATTTTGATATATAACAATATACTTTTGTAAATAAGCAATTCATTCCCTAAAACAATGAGAAAAATTCTACAGAGACAATCTGAATTTATATAGGGTGTTTTTTAAAAAAAAACTTGCTTGTTAGAATACTGGGTTATTATTTTTTGTTGTTGAAGAAAGGACCATTTATTTCCAGAAGTTTGTCAAGAATGCTTGAAGCCCACCCCCGCCCACATATTGTGCACACTGGACCCCAGGAGGATGCTCAGAACACGCTCTCAGAGCATCTGTTCCCCCTAGACTTCAGATCCAGGGGTGATTTGGTGGGATTTAGTCATCTTCATCACCTGGAGTCTCAGAACTCCTCAAGCGGCCAGAACCACTCCCACCAGCCAGCTCTTTGCACTTCCAATTTGCTTTCTTACATTTTTGGTCTTAAAATCAGGCCTGGGCTGGAGAGATGGCTCAGCAGTTAAGGTGCTTGCCGGCAAAGCCTCACAACCTGGGTTCAGTTCCCTAGTATGTGGGTAGTCAGATGCGCATGGTGGCGCATGCATCTGGAGTTCCTTTGCAGTGGCTAGAGGCCCTAATGCACCCATATTCTCTCTTATATCTTTCTTGGTGTTTCTCTTATCTCTTGGTTTCTTTTTCTCTCCTTGCAAATAAATAAAATAAAAATAGCCCCCACCCCCAAATCCCAAACAGATCTGGCTAGCTTGTCTGACAAGCTGCCTGGAAGCCTGGGAAATCCATGTACTTCTGTGAAGAGAATTAGATGAGTCTTTTACTAGTACTGTTATAACATCTTTTAGCATCTTCTCAGGCTCTCCACGTGGGCAGTCTGGATCAGTCCTTGGGGCTGGGAATCATTGGATAGCCTATTTAATCATGTAGTTAGAATTATAAATGACTGAAGAGTCAATCCCAAAGAGTGATTAAGGACTAATATCAGTGGGCACTAAGTGAAGGATGCAGGGCTTTGTCTTTAGTCCAAATTGTTCATTTACTAATGACTTTGTGAAGAAAATAACTGCTTCCTTATCAAACTTGCCAAGAGAGCTAGCTAATTGATTCATTTATCTGCGACTAATATACGTATACAATATCAAAAATATTTTATATATCTGTGTGTGCATGCATGTAGCTATCATTTCAGTCTGGTAGTTATATGTGTGTATGTACTAAAATAATTGACTTTATTAAACATAATAAACATTAAATACAGAAAGTTAAACTCTTGCCTAGAGCTGAGGAGATGATTCAGTGGTTCAGGTGCTTCCTTACAAACCTGCCATCTTGGGTCCAACTTCCCCATCACCCATGTTAAACCAGATGAGATTTCATTTGCAATGGCAAGAGAACCTGATGTGTACATTCATACACACACACACACACACACATACACACAAATAAAAATTTTAAATCTTTCCTAGGTTAGAAACAGAGATGTTTTACTTTAATGGTAGAAGATATAGAGAAGGCCTTAGGTTCTGAGCTGAGTTTAAGACACCAGTCTTGTCCGTTGAGTAAAGGGGAAATGTTGAGATTGTTACTTTCTTGTAGATTAAGACATACTGCTAGGGTAGGAATCCAGTTTTGGAAACTACTCAAGAAAGACATGGTAGCACACGCCTTTAATCCCAGCACTCTGGAGGCAGAGGTAGGAGGCTCACCGTGAGTTCAAGGCCACCCTGAGACTACAGAGTGAATTCCAGGTCAGCCTGGACTAGAGCAAGACTTTACCTTGAAAAACCAAAAAAAAAAAAAAAAAAAAAAGACATTCACAACCTAATGAAAACGCATTTTTAACTGAGAAATCTGGGGTATTAAAATCAATTTGAAAATAGCTTGACGAGAATGATACTGCTAATAATCCTGACAACTAACATTTATTGAGCCCCTGCCACATCAGATACTGCCCAGAACTTGGCACAGAGAATTGTGCAACAATCAGCTTAAATACAGCCTTTATTTATCCTGCATAGCTTAGAAAACTGAGGACCAAGAATAACTGATTTATCCAAGTACCCACACATATGAACACACATGTGAACACGCATGCTCATCTAAATCCTCTTTATTTTTTGAAGCTATTCACTAACTATCTGACAGAGAGAGGGTGGACATTGAAGGAATGTGATTTACTTTGCTAATTATTCAAAGTGCTGTCACAGGGAAGGTATAGATAAAAGCTTGCGAGGAAACTAGTGGCCCAGCTTCATGCTCAGAGAGCCAACTTTTTCTTTAATGAGTAAAATTAATCAGAAAGGTATTTATTTAGAGTATTAAATGGATCACAGAATCTTTGTGGGCAGAAAGAGCCTAAGGAAATATATTCTAATCTCTTTTTTCCAAAGGTTAGTCTTAAAGCCATTCAGAAGGGAAAGAAGCTGTCCTTCCCACCCACGTTAGCAGGTTGAGAAGACACTATGGTGACAGCTTATATAACTCGTGCTTACGGTCTGAGGCAGCAAAGGGAATGCCAAATTTACACAGGGAACTGAATTCTAATGCCAAGCTTTAGACCAGTATACCTGATTCAGTCTGCCTCAATCACATGTGTATCCCTAGCTGCAAAGGAGTTTGGAAATGTCATTTGGGATTCCCTGGTCTTCTATGTATTTCAGGAAGAGACTCTTAAGAGGAGATAGGGGCTAGGAAGATGGCCAGGCAGTTACAAACACTTGTTTGCAGGGTCTACCAGCTTCCCAGTACTCACATAAAGCCAGATGCACAAAGGGATGCATGCATCTGGAGTTCGTTTGTAACAGCAAGATGTCCTGAGACACCTATTCTCTCTCTCTCTCTCTCTCTCTCTCTCTCTCTCTCTCTCTCTCTCTCTCTCTCTCTCTCTCTCTCTTTCTCTTTCTCTCTCTCTCTCACTCTCTATCTCCACAAATAAAGAAAAAATACACAATAAAGGATAGACAAATGTGAGCTTTGATTTCAAACTTGTCTGACAGAAGCTGTTTCTTCATTGTTCACTGATGATTTCAGTCAGGGTTTTCAGTTACTACAGAAAGCAGATCAAATAAAAGATGAGTCCTAGACTCGATTTTATGATCAATATGAAGAAACATAAATCAGAAAATTTCAGTGGAAAAGATAATTTCTCCATCATTAGAAAAGTTGCAGTGGTCTGAATGTCCACCTGGACACCAGGATGAGCTTTTCAAGTTGGCTTTTGTTCTTCCTTTGAAGCCTTCTGATTCTGAGATCCTGTAGCTTGTAACAAGGCACATAAAATAGTCCTGAATGAAATATTTCATAGAAGGAATAAAAGACAAAAGCATAATTCAAAAGGAAGACAATAATACTTTGGTTTTGGTTGAACATAGATTTCTTTAAAGGTTTTCTCTCCCAGTACTGTACCGTAATGGTTCAGTTCAAGGACCCAGTGATATGTCAAGGACCCAATTATATGCAATATTATAAATACTACTTTATATCTATTTCCAATATTCAAGTCTCCATTGCCCTTCGTTCTCAAAGTGTGACCCACATACCTCTGAAGACCCCAAGATACTTTCAGAGATTAGCGAAGCCAAAAGTATTTTATCATATTTTATTAAAATATTTTATAATAATTTTGATATAATGTATTTTTCACTCTTATTCTTTCCCAACCATATGATAGAATGATAATGTTTTATTATGCTCATGTTAACATCATGTGGATTTATTATTGCCATTTATAGTGAATTAGTAACATTTTAATGATCTTTTTCCAAATTTCTAAAGTGGTAATTTTATTAGCTATAACACACATAAAACTCTTGAGCTCTTCAGCAGTTCATATCACAGAAAAGTATAAGAACTTTTACTGAAGAAGAACCATGATTCTCAGCTGAGAGAAAGGTGTGGTATTACCTCTTTGGGTGCTCAACTCACTTGTGAGGGGATTTTTCTTGCCACAGTATTTAGGAAGCATGTCTAGTGTTTGTTAACTGGGAGTTGGGAATACTAAATACCCTGAAGAGAATTAGATAATCTTATATAATGAAAATTGACTCATAACTTGCATGAAATCTAAAATCACACGTGATTTATTCAGTCCTTGGAAATGGCTGCCACTTGACACAGTGCATACCAGAGACTTTCAGAGTGTCAAGGTATTTCATGACCTGGTCCTTTTACTTCCCTGACGTTGAAAACCATCAGGCCATTCCTCAATGTGCCTGAGTGTCCGAGTCCCTGAGTTCTCCAGACTTGGTCTCACTAGTCCCACTTTCAGGATCAGTTTTCTCCTGATACCTTCTCGGCTACTGTTCCACTTCCTTCAGTCATTGCCCAGACCTCACCATCTCCACAGCAAAGCCTACTCAAGTGAATGAATTAAATCAGCAAATTGTGGCCCTCTGCTATATTCTTTTTTGTTTGTTTGTTTGGTTGGTTTGGTTTGGTTTGGCTGGTTTTTCGAGGTAGGGTCTCACTCTAGTCCAGGCTGGCCTGGAATTCACTATGTAGTCTCAGGGTGGCCTCGATCTCACGACAATCATCCTACCTCTTATTCTACTCTGTATATTTCTGTTACCCATGTATCAATTTCAATCATATCATACAGTCTACTAATTATTTTCAATATTTACTCTCATGCCACTATACCCTCTATATTTATATTATAATAGAATGGAGACCTTATTCATTTAATCTGACACATTGTTGACATTCAATAAGTATTTGCTAATACAATATATGGTTTTATTATAAATAATTTTCTGTGCAGTCTTTCTTTATAATAGAATTTCAGTATTGTTTTAAATTTTGTTTCTACTTCATGGTGGCAAGGAAGGAAGACATGATAAAATTCTCAATATGAAAAAAGTGCATTAGATCTAATAAGTTGATGGTCATGCCTTTAAATTGTCAGATTTCCCTCCATAACAAAACCTGCTGCCTGACTTAATGAGAGGAGAGAAGCTCTATTATTATTATTCATTCTCAGACTCAGACCCAATGAGGACTTAGTAAAGAGTATCAATTCTTTTAATTCTACCAATCAGATGTTTAAGATGTTTAGGTCAGTCAGCGAGAAAGCCTAAGGTTAAGGCCCCAAATCCAGTGGTAAGGAAAAAATCGGAAGATGTCTTCAAGGTCCGTTGACTTTTGTTCTGATAGACCCTGTGGAATAGGCCTGAGGGCAGCTATAACATTGTTACATGTCATGATTGAAATTCCAGTTTGTAGAAAGGACAGATGCAGCCTTGATTATAATTTTTTTAAAAAAAGATTAAAATATCATCATTGCAGACAGTGGCAACTCAGGAAAATAAACTGAAGAGGTTAATTTGTGCAAGGTCATCTCAAACGAAAGACCTCCATGGGTATGAATTGTTTTCCTTGGCACTGAAAGCCTTCTGTGTTTTCAAGGACGTGATAACAAAGAGATGGTCAGTAGGTCTCCCGCCTCCCACATTTTTATTACACATCACATCCAACGAACTGTGTGGCTTGTCAGCAGCCAAACAAAGGCCACCACTGATGGATCAGGATTAATTCTCCACTCCAAGAGCAAGAGTGTCCGTCCATATCGTTTAGGTGACTGTAATACTCAAGCTAGTAGTATGAACAAACTGAAGTCATCCGCTTGCCACAAATCAGGTAGAAAGTGTGCAGAGAGAGCCCACGTGAATTTTCCCACAGTTCCTTATCAATACGTCAGTGCTGTGACCCCAAAGAGCAAAGACTAACAAGTAGCCATTCAACTCACCCTATTGAATTGATGATGCTGTTGTAAAGATTCCCCCCCCCAAAAAAATGCCCATTCTCATATTTGTCTCATATTTGTCTTATTGTTTCATGAATATATTTACTAAAAGAATAATAGAGTAATGGAATATACGCTCTAATATAAGTTCTGAATTTGGTTTTATCATATAGGGTTAAAAGAATCACTGTCAACACCCTGGGGAATTTTTTTTTCCTACAAAAATTGTATAGGAAGTGAAAGACTAATGTTTAACTAGATTGTGGATAAACAACTAGGTCCTAACAAAATAGTTATAAGTATCTATTTTGTTACACCTTTCTAGATTTTTGTTTTATAGAGACCACTTCAAAAAGATAAATAAATAGATTTAAACTCAATATTCCTGAATAGAAATTGTTAAGGTCCACTGTTTTTGTGGTTGTTCTTCGTGCTGCTGACAGAGATGACAGGGTCGCCTCCACCAAGAAAAACTCCCTCCTTTCCTTTCCCTCTTCTGTCTTAAAATTATAGAAGTTTGTGATCCCTTCTCATTGTTCTCTTTGAAGACTTTCCACTTACTTTTATTACGGTACTTACAACCCTGAATCATAATTGTATATTTACATGTCTATCATGCCTACTAAATTGTGCGTGCCTAGAGAACTCAACTATGCATTAATCATACTTATAATTCTGGAGTGAGCAGAACAGACACTCAATAAGTAATGAATGCTTCAAAGGGCCTTCCTATTTCTCTCTAGAAAGTGTCAACACTGAAGATTGCTGTATTCTCAAGGAAGGCTGAGATTCCCTCCTAGCTGTAATGGTAGCTAGCGTAGTCAGCACCAGGGCTGCCTCTCTCCCCAGCACAACTGCAAAGTTTATTTTCCATCACACCCATATGTCTCAGAGCACTTTCTCTCCAAAAGGATTGGGGGTGGCAGAAGAATCCATTGGTATCCACAAGCGTGTACTAGCGTTATGGTAAAAATGAGTGAGAGGGAGTTGAGAGATTATATAACCTATACATTTAGGTTTTAACTTGTCAAAAATGATCAGAAATAAACTATACTTCAACATTAGGCACTGTCCTCATTTCTTATACTTCTAGCCACGTGGTTTTGAATGAGTACAACATAGTGGACTTATCTGCATCACTTCAAGGCACTTTGCACAGTACAGTCCCCTTAAAAT
>PVHP010016344.1:8601-36163 GCA_004024765.1 Zapus hudsonius | reverse complement strand
AGCCCAATGTACTTGGCAATATTGAAGTTAAAAAGAAGACAAAAATCTCAGCAGGCTGTCATGGCTCACACCTTTAATCCCAGCACTCAGGAGGCAGAGGTAGGAGGATCTCTGTGAGGTCGAGGTCATCCTGAGACTATATAGTGAATTCCAGGTCTGCCTGGGCTAGAGCAAGACACTGACTCAAAAAATCAAAAATAAAAAATAAAAAATAAAAATAAATAAATAAATAAAAGGTTTAGGGGAGGAGGAAGCTTTATTAGCAAGCATAGATAAGCTTTTCTGTGAGTGCTGTGGCAGAAGTAGAGAGCATATGATGACCCCAAGGGGTTGAATATTCTTCCAATATGCACACATGTGCACATAGTTATATACCTGTGTGATAGTCGTGCAAACACCAGCTCATGTGTGCACGTACAGCACACACACAGGACACACAAACACCAGCACGGTCTCACAGCATGCCTCATGCCTCTCTTTTCTGCAAGCTTGAGGTCATTTACTGTCTGTCTGACCTGCCCAACTCAAAGCCTTTCTTCTACCCACTTTTTTTCTGGAAACAAAGCCACAGACTGGAGTTGCTCCCCTTGGCCCACTGCCCTTCCCCTTACGTCCCACTCCTCTCACCAGAGGGAGGAGTATGTTCGAGGAAGATCTTGCTTCCATGACATCAGGCCCCAGTTTATCCATTAAAATATTGTTATTGGGTTGGGGAGATAGTTCAGTGGGTAAAGGTGCTTGTACCTATGCAAAACCAGATGCAGAGTGGCAGGTGTGACTGGAGCTTCTCTGTAGCAGCAAGAGGCTCTCATGTGCCCTTTGTGTGTGTGTGTGTGTGTGTGTGTGTGTGTGTGTGTGTGTGTCTTTATCTCTCTCTATATATACACACACACACACATATATATATATATATATATCAAAGAAATAAATAAAAAATGTTTCAAAGTATTTCTATTTGAGCTGGGTGTGGCAGTGCACACCTTTAATCCCTGTACTCAGGAGACAGAAGTAGGAGGATCGCCACGAGTTTGAGGCCAGCCAGGGACTACATAGTGAATTCCAGATCATCCTGGGCTAGAGAAAGACCCTACCTCAATTCCCCCCCACAAAAAAGTATTTTTATTTGAGAGGGAGAGAGGGAGGGAATGAGGAGGGACAGAGAGAGAGAAAGAGAGAGAGAGAGAGAGAGAGAGAGAGAGAGAGAGAGAGAGAGAGAGAGAGAGAGAGAGAACATAGCAGAGCTTCTAGCCACTACAAAACAAACCCCAGGCGCATGTGCCACTTTGTGCATCTGGCTTTACACAAGCACTGAGGAATCAAAGCTGGACCTGCAGGCTTTGCAACCAAGCACCTTTATCCCCTGAACCATTTCCCCAGCCCAAGTTCCCCATCATTTAAAGTGTGGGAAAAGGACAGCCTCTGAGGGGCTTGCAGTTGCTGAACAAGGTTGGGTCTCTGCCCAAAAGAGAGCATAGGAGGCAGCTTTTAGGACAGCCCCGCCCGCCACAGAGGAGGCTGGGGGAAGGAGCCAGAGCGTATCCCAGGGCACAGAAGTGGCTGAAGGTGGTGGAGGGGAGAAAGCCAGGTGCAAAGCATGCCAGGATCTGGTATGACCTAGCTCTAAGTTATATGTGCCAGCCACAGTTCTAGCAGAGGTTCAAGGACCGCCATGGGCACAGCGAAGGACTTCCTCTGTATGACCCAGTTGGTAGAACTAGGACAGTCGGAAAGTGAGTAGAAACTCCAAGGAGACAGACAACCTTTGGCTCAATATAACGATTATCTTGAATTCTTACATATGGAGAGAGAGAGAGAGAGAGAGAGAGAGAGAGAGAGAGAGAGAGAGAGAGAGAGAGAGAGAATGTACAGGGCTGTGAATTTCGCTACTACATACTTCTCTTCGGTACTTGAGCCACTGGCTCCCTACATCTCATTCTGTGGGCTTTCACTCCATGCTGTGCCCTCTTTTTCTCAACCTGCTCTTTGAATAGAAGACATTTTCTTTTTTAAAAGAAAACAGGCTGAGCATGATGGCTCATGCCTGCCATCCTTGCTCTGGGAAGACTGAGACAGGAGGATCCTGAGTTCAAGGCTGGTCTGAACAACTTAGTCTTTAAGACTTTGTTTCGAAATAAAAACTGAAAAGAGGCTGGGAATACAGCTCCATAGTAGAGTATTTTCCTAGCACGTTCAAGGCCCCAGGCTTAATCCCTAGTACAGCAGGAATGTAAAAATAGTATTTTTACTAAAAAAAAAAAAAGCAGTACATGAATGTGAGTGTAGTAGTTTAAATATGTGGCCTCATAGACTCGGGCTTGAATCTTGCCTCTCCAGTGGGCAGAGCCCTACTGGGGAAGAGTTATTCCCTGGGGGTGGATCTTAAGCCCAGCCCTAAGGTTTGGGCGCTGGCTGTTCGTCTTGGTGCTTGCTGGTGTTGGTGATGTCACTCTGCTTGGATCTGTGGAGATGAGCCAGCTCCTTCTGTCATTGACGATGTTCTCTTGAAGTTTGTAAGCCTGAAATAAACCCCTTCCTCCTATTAGCTGTTTCTGGTCTGGTGTTTGTCCAGCAACGAGAAGCTGACTGCAGCAATGAGAAAAGACTCCAATTGACAAAAGTAGTCACTAATGACAACCATTTCTCTCCCTGCCAAACCCCCCCAGGTTCATAGTCACCCAGTTTTCTTATCTAGACACACTAATTTTTATGCATTCACTCAGAAATGCATATGTATGCGAGTACCATCCATCCATCATCTTTCTTTTTATCTGTCATGTAGCTATCTATTTATTTTATTTTGAGACAAGGTCTCATTCTATAAGATTCCAGCGTGGCCTGGAACTCACTGTGTAGCTCAGGCTAGCCTCGAACTTGAGGAGATCCTCCTGCCTCCACTTCCTAAGTGCTAAGATTCTAGGCCTTTCCTTTATCCTTTTGTCTTCCGTATTTAGACACTTTCTCTGAGCAGGAATGTGAGCACACTGCTTGACGTTATCCTCCTCCCTTTCCATCCCAACCTAATGATCCAGCCTGCAAACTGTAGGAAAACATTGTCCACTGGGCAGCGTATGACTGTGGAATGGACTGAGGCTGTAGAAGCACAGGCTGGCTGGTGCTGGGAGGAAGGGAGATTGGAGGAGCCTTGGCTGAGGGAGGGAGGGAAGCTAGCCTGTGCCTTCCAAGGTTCTTTCCATCAACCGGTTTATTGGATACAAAGGGAATAAATAGCTCTTTATCTCTGTGTTTCTCCCATCTCTCCCCACTCTGATGCTCCCCACAAGCCCAGCCAGGGTCACCAGTGCCGGAAGCTACCCAACCTTGGCTTTCAGCCCTGGTGTAATTGACAAGAACCCCTAGAGATGGCCTCACTCTGTGCCATCCACGTGCCACTAAACTCTAAATTAAGAGGCCCAGCTGAGATTTCTGTTTTATTCTACCCGTACTCCTGGGGCCAATCCTCCATCATTTCAGGAGGGAAATGGAACTAGAAGTTTGGATTTGGGAAGGGGGGTTCAGGGGGGGGGGACTTGCCACCAAAGCTGGTGCCTCTATGCTCCAGAGAGATGTGCGTGTCCTACCATGCGGCTTAAGACTTCTCCAAAACGCCATCCCTCCAAATCCAATAAAATTGCAAATTTCACTGTATTTCACAATATCCTAAATAAACATGAACAGCATGCGTTTCTCTCCCTTGCATCAAATATTAATCTGCCGGTGGCCAGCGCCCGCTCCTTGGCGTGTGTGCGCACGCTGGGTAAACACAGAGAGATTGTGATGCCAGACCTTCCCTCTTCTTCCCCAAGTCGAGAGCATGACAAATTTTTCTCCTAATTACACCTGCCACTGTTTGCCTTCTAATACTGTAAATCCTCCATCACATAGTTTTTCAGATTTGGGATTAGGCTCTCTTCCTGTCATACAAAT
Organism: Zapus hudsonius; assembly: GCA_004024765.1. NCBI lineage: Eukaryota > Metazoa > Chordata > Mammalia > Rodentia > Dipodidae > Zapus > Zapus hudsonius. The sequence continues at coordinate 32,239 of PVHP010016344.1, read as the reverse complement.
GACCGGTGGGGGGCGGGGATGGTGGGAGTTTGGGGGGGATGGTGCAGGGTATGTGGCATTGATTTTCCATGGGGGTTCCTTAGCTGGGCACAGCAATGTTCTCAGGCCACTGACCCTCCTTAGGGATAGGGAGATTTCTAGGAGCAGTGTGGGGGAGGGGCAATGGTGACAGGATACCTGCTCAGGTATGGAACCCACTCACCTCAGCTTTATCAGCGCTCAAGTCACCCCATAGTTCTGGTGATGACAAGGGGCAGATACTGGATGTGTGGTGGTGGCAGGAGGGACTTCCTGTTTCCAGTCTCATGATCAAGCCCCCTGCCTAGACCATCTACAGGTGAGAAGGGTTAGCCCCGCCTGTCTCTGGATAGATGCCTAACCTGGCAGATTGCACAGAGCCCCAGGCAACCAAGAGGACCAACTCCCCAGGGACCAAGGCTGCAGTGGCAGAGAAGTGGGCTGAAGAGACCAGAGACAACCCCTCCAGGAACCTGTGCTGCTTCATCCAGTTCCCTCCCAGTTACCTGCCTGTCTGGCATATGCAAGCTGTGTAGACAACGCACACCATCCCCTTGGACTGGGATATGTGTGTTGTTACTGGCTATTTTATTTGGGGGGGGCGCTGCAAGTACCAGCTTTGCCTGCCTTCCTTCCTTCCTTCCTTCCTTTTTCTTTTTTGGTTTTTCAACATAGGGTCTCTCTCTAGCCCAGGCTGACCTGGAATTCACTATGTAGTCTCAGGCTGGCCTCGAACTCATGGTGATCCTCCTACCTCTGCCTCCTTTTTTTATTGCCTCCCAAGTGCTGAGATTAAAGGCGTGTGCCACCATGCCAGGCTATTGTTTTCTTTTCCTTTTTGTGTGCATGTGTATGTATGTGGGTAGGTGTGCATGCACATGGGTGAGTATGTGTGTAGGCTAGGTGACAACCTTGGGTGTTGTTCCTCAAGTACCATCCACTTATTTTGGAGACAGGATCTCTTATTGGCCTGGAGCTAACCAAGAAGGTTAGATTGGCTTATCAGTGAGCTCCAGTGGTACCCATCCCCAATACAGGGATTATAAGTGTGTGCCAACATCCCTGGCTTTTTTTAAAAATGTGGGCTCTGAGAATCAAACTCAGGTCCTCACGCTTGTAAGGCAAGCACTTACTGACCTCATTATCTCTCCAGCCTCCAGATTTGCATTTCTGATTCTGCTCGGTCCATAGAGGCTCTCTGTTTCTAGGCATGTCCCAGCATGGTGAAGGAGGCCGGAGCTGAGCTTGGGAGAACAGTCTTGGGCATGCTCCAAGCTGCCCTAGAGAGGTCTCCATCCTTCCCAATCACCCCCCCTCCCGCTGCATGGTTCTTGAAGTCTTATCTCAGAGTCAGCTTGCTCAGCTTGAATAATAACTGTCCCTGGCCCTGTCCCCTCCCTACACATTTCACCTTCAAAGGGCTGGGAGAAATTTCCCTAATTAATTAACTCCTCTGCAGCCTGCCCTCTGTGTCATCAGGTGATTAATTGTCACTGTGACTTTAAATCCAGGGGCGGAGGGAAGTTGGTAGTGGTGGATGCCAGAAGCAGTGGGGACAGTGACAGCCTGGGGGTCTTTCCTGGGGTTGGAAGACCTCCCACCCCACTTCCATTCCTGCCCTTGCCCAGGGCCTGACTGAATGACCCTAGAGCTAGGCCACAGATGCATCTATCAATAATCAATCAATGAGTCTCAACTATGAGGCTGTGAGAACTGGGGCGTTGGGAGCAGTGGGTGGCTCAAGCCTATGTTGAAGTCTGTGAGCTAGGTCAGTGGTAGCCAGAGCAAAGTCCAATCCTGATCCTGCCTCTTTCCAGCCACAAGACAGTGACTTGGTCTTTCTGGACATCAGTCTTCTCACTTATAGAATGGGGGCTGGTAACAGGACCTGTCTCCCAGGATAGCTGGGAGGATGAAATGGGATAATAGGTGTGACCCTAGTAATGTGGGCAGGGTGCATAGCAGGTGCTCAATGATGGTGATGGTGACACTACTGCCACTGAAGCCACCACCACCACTGCCACCACCGCATCAAGAAGGGCCTGAAGCCCAAATCCTCTTCAGTGCCCAGTGGGGACCCTGCCCCCAGCACTGTTCTCCTTAGCTGCTCCTCTGTGTTGGAGTCACAAAGCCCAACCCAGCTGGAGCTCTCCCCTGCAGCATAACCTTCTTCCTGTCTCCACTGCCTGACCTGGAAATTGGAGCAAAGCTCATTCTTCCAGGTCACAGACAGGGATGAGGTCAGGCCTTCCTCCAAAGAGTTCCTCCACAAGAAAGGCAGATGGGGAATCCATACCAGCAAATACACAGTGAACTGAGAGAGGCGCACAGGACATTCAGCAGGGCAAGGATGGCGGCATGGGCCAGAAGGCAATGAGGGCAAAAGGGAGTGTGACTCTTAGTATATAAGAGTTGTTGAAGAAACTTCGGTTCCTTTCTCCAGTTTTCCCCCTCCCCACCTGGCCTAACGTTTTAGACTTAGCTACACCTCAGAACCCTCATTCCTATCCCTTCTGCTGCAAGGCCTAGAGAGAGCGATGAAAGGTAAGTCCTCTTTGGGACGGTTATTACTTTTTTAAATTGCTGCCACTAAATGCCTGACCAGAAGCAACTTAAGGAAGAAAGCAACTTAAGTTTACAGTTTGAGGTTACAGTCTATCCTTGGGCTATGTGGGGGCAAAGTGGCAGGACCTGGTCACATTCAGTCTACAACCAGGAAGCAGAAAGTGATAAGCATTGGTGCTCAGCCAGCTCTCTCTTTTTGATGCTGTTCAGGACCCCATCCCAAGGAATGGTGCCACCCACCTTAATTAACATCATCATGACAATCCCTGGAAGGCATGCCCAAGGCTGATTTATCTAGACAATCCTTCCCTGGCACGCCACAGGCTGGTTTCCTAGGTGATTCTAGGTCCCATCAATCAACTGACAGTCATCAGAAACCATCACAGGGAGCCTCTCCCTGACTTTGGCATTTCACCCCAATCCCCCATCACCAGCATTACTGATAAGCACTTCATGTGGAATAATCTAATTGAATTTTCCCAGCAGCCCCATAGGATACAGATGAGGGGACTATAAACCCAGTGAATTCTGATGATGGATGCCAAAGTTGAAAAGTAGGTGTAGCCAAAGAAGAGCAGTCCAATCAGAAGAGGTAAGTGACTGATGGTTGAATTGAGTCACTTTATTCACTTGCTCAATAACATTTCGTCGATTTTGTACTCTGGAATGGGGACCAGCATTCAGCAAGCCAAGCCATGATCTCATGACCACAAGTGTGGGGGAGTTCAGATTGGAGGGGCTCTTTCTTAGGAGAAGGAATGGGAGGTAGAATGGCTGTTGCAGTGAGGTTGGGAGAAGGGGAAGGGTTCAGGTGGGTGAGTAGGTTCCCAAGCAGAGGTGGGGGGGGCCTGGGAGTGCAGAGGTGGCAGGTGTAGAGTGTGCCTGGGATTTGTGGGATGGGAGGATGGGGGGGGGTTGTGGCGGTCTGAATCACATGTTCTCATGTATTCTGAATGCTTGGTCTTCAGTTGGTGGCAATTTGGGAAGTGGAGCCTTGCTAGAGGAGGTGTGTTGTTGGGAGTGTTAAAGTCAGCTCTCCCTTGACAGAGTTCTGCTCACTCTCCTGCTGCTATTTTCCACCTGCTGTGGTAGAGGTGATGTCCAGCCTCTGCTCATGCCATGCTGTCCCCCACCATCATGAAGCTTCCTCTCGAGACTGTAAACCAAAATAAAAACCCATCGGCTGCTTTTATTGTGGGGTTCTGTGTCCCAGTGGTGATAAATTATCTATAACAAGGATGTTGGGTTGGTAGGGAAGCTGGGAAGGAGCAGGAAGTATCTGGTAGGTGCTGGGTGCTTCTCTGATGAGTTCCCTCCTCTCTACTCCTCCTTTACCCCTCTCTCCTTCACTTGCTCCACTTGGCACCTGGCTGAGCCTCCTGCTTTCCCACTCAGGACCTTTGCGTAGTCTTTCTTCTGTGGGGAATGCTTGTTCCCAGACATCCGGTGGCTCCTCTCACTTTTCATGCCTCTGCTCAAAGGCCCCTCCCCAGACAGGACCCACCAACCAATTCAGTTTCATGAAATACATTTGCATGTTGGTGAAAATAGCTCAGTGGTAGAACACTTGCCTAGCATGCACCAGGCTGTGGGTTCAATTCCCAGTACTGAAAGAAGGAAGAGAAGGAGGAAGAGGAATAGGAGGCAAATTTTATTTATGAAAGATGAGGGTGTGAAGGCTCACACCTTCAATCTTAGCACTTGGGATGCAGAGACAGGAGGATTACCACAAATTCAAGGATAGCCTGGGATACATGATGAGTTTCAGGCCAGTCTGGGCTACAGAGCAAGACACTACCTTGAAACAAGGAAAATGCAATGGTGTGACCACCCCTAGCCACACTCCATACCTTTTCTTTGTCTCCCAGATAAACTCCATCCATATCCATGAAGCAATAACTCCCCATTCCCTCCTCCCTGGCTCCTGCTTGTCTCTGTTCTACCTTCTGTCTCTGAATTTGTTACTCTAGGTATCATCTATAAATTGACTCAAACAATATCTGTCCTTCTGTGTCTGACTTATTTTACTTTACTTTCAAATTCTCTGTTGTAGCATATATCAACATTTCATTCCTTTTTATGGCTGGACAGTATTTCATTGTATGTAGATACATACCTGGGTGACAGCTGTATGTCCTGTGCCTAACACAGTGTCCAATGCATAGTCAGAACTCCACGAATATCTGCTGAATGAGTGACCCACTCACTGGTGGGAATCATGGCTCTTTCCAGTTTTGTTTTCTAGAACCATTGCACCTGAGCTTCTCAACCAACATCCCAATAGAGAAGGCAATGAGTGGAGACAGGGGTGAGTGGGTGCTGGGAAGATGAACTCAGGTATGAAGAGGGGTTCTTTCCTGTCCTAGGCAGAGCACTTCTGCCTTCCCATTCTTATTTCAGAGAGGACAGGTCAGGGGTCTTTAGGAGACGTACAGTTTTAGGTATCCTAGTCTCCTGAGCTGCCTTTTCTTTGGAGTGGTAGAATGTGTGGGGTGCTATATACCAACAGAGGGGTCCCAGGTCCAGAAGTTGGGGAAAGATGTCCCTGTGAGCACCTGTTCTCCATAGGCCAGTTCCGAAGGTCTAGAGTCATCAGTGACAGCATCCAGATGTTCAGCCTCATACCTGCTAATTAGCACAATTAATTAACAAGTGGCTTTGTGGCTCTAGGAATCCTGAGCTCCCTTGTCAGGCTGGAGCAGTGCTGTGAACAGGTGTTGGGGTCAGCAAAGGAAATGGGCTGGCCCTTCCCTGGAGAGACAGCCCCCTCCCCCGCTCAAGAGTGACTGCAGTGGTCATAGCTTGACAGGTGGGGAAAGGAGGAGAGCTAGGCTGAGCCCCACCATAGGAGGTGGAGCCTACTGAGAACTCCTCAGATTACTAGGGGCATGATCTCAGGGGGACTATAAGACTGAGTCCCTTCCCCCACCTCTCTCTCTCTCTCTCTCTTTCTCTCTCTCTCTCTCCAACTGTGAGATCAATCTTACTCCATCATACATTTCTGTCATGATGAACTGTATTACCATAGGCCCAAAACAACAGGGCCAGACATAGCCTGGAACCTCCCCAAACTATAAACCTTTTCTCTTTCCAAGTAATTTCCCTTGAGTAGTAGCGATAGTGATGGAAATCTGACTGCCCTTGAAGAAATACAGAGAGCAAATCCTTAGTCAGGATGCCCTTGACCCTCAGGGAGCCCTAACTATAACAGAGCTGGGATGATGGACAGGCTGGATGTGTCAGAGGACTCATGGGAGGGAGAAGACGAGCAAGGCCTGAGGAGACTTGAGAAGTCAAGCTGGAGATGATGGGGACCTCTTTAGGACTGTGGGAGATGGCTGCTGTCGGTCCTCCAGGGGTGGGGGCTTCAAGTATTCTCACCTGGCTTGGGTGAGAGACTCAAAGAAGGAGCAGGCCTCCATCACTGGGGAGGTGTTCCTGGCGAATGTCACTGTGGTCACCAGGTCACAGGAAGGGGAAGGGTGGCTGGGAGACTGACAGTCTGGAAAGAGGTGCTTATGATAATATAATCAGTCTTTTTGGTTTTGCTTCTTTTTTTTCCTTCTATTTTAGAACTGTTGGTTTTGAGGTTCAAGACAAAGCCAAGTGTGGTGGTACATGTCTGTAATCCCAGCACTTGGGAGGCAGAGGCAGGAGGACCAGGAGTTCAGAGTCATCTTCAGCTACATAGTGAGTTTGAGGCCAGCCTGGGCTACATGAGACCCTATCTCAAAAAGCACAACTAAACCAATCAAAAACAATTAGAGGTGATTTGGGCTATGGCTCCAGTGATACAGTCGGTTAGTGCGTGATACTTTCATGAGATGACTTGTGATTAGAAGGAGCTCTGAGGCTGGGGAGAGGTCAGACGGCCCTGAGGCTAAAGATTAAGGCTGAAGAAGCTCTGATCCTCCAACTGCAGCCCACAGAATGGTAGACTTGTTAGACCTGGAGGAATTATACAAGTCTGCCTTTGAACAGAGTTCTCTGTGATGAAACTCCAAGGGATTTTGCTTCAAGTGCCACTACTCCTCTTTCAGTTCTATGGTGGAGGAAACTGAAGCAGAAGAAGGTGGTAAGGCACTGGCTGTAGTAGACAGTTCAGTCGACAAGGTACCTGGGCTTCAGAGTCTGCAGAGACGTGATGTTTCCAGCAGGGAGCAGGGATCTCCAGCAGTGCTGTGCTGGTAATAGTTGGACAGTTGCCATCCTGTTATGTAGTGTTTGCCAGTTTCCATGATGTAAATGCTACCACATGACTTTCAAACGACCAAACTGATGTCGCCCAATGTGAAAAGAGCCACCCATGACTGGTTCAAACCCCCCTCTGCCTCCCATGTGCCATGTATGATCTTGGCCTTGGAAAAACATCAGAACTGATGCAGGATCTCCTCACCAACCTCAACCTCTCTGCTCACTCCACAGCCTTTAATGTGGAACAGGTGGGACAGAGGGACAGACAGGCAGATGGCACCATGCTAGTCCCCCTGCATTTGATTAGCCTTAGGTGTTGATCACATGTGTCTCCCTTCTTGGGGACACATTGGCTTTTTTACTTCATCCTAACTGAATGTCACCCTCAGCCAACCTGTGTTCCAGTAAATTCTCTCTAGACCCAGAGCACAGGGAGCCTGGGCCTGGGGAGATGATCAGTGGCTAGCTGTTCTTTACTCTTTCTACCAGAAAGCATGATTTCTCATAAGGCCACCCCAGCTGCCCTGACCAGACCCAACTGTTGCTTATTCATCCCTCACAACCATAACCCCCCCAGTCCAGGCTAGTGCACCCTCCCTTTTGTAAAGTCTGGACCGTGGAGAGCCCAAGCAGAGCCCCCAGGCTTTGGTTCTTGTGCTGTTGTGACTACTTGTTCAGGATGTTGGGACCTGTTTGGAACATCTGCACACCAGTGAAGGTGCTTTTGCATTCACAGAGTACTTGGCTAGTGCACATCCTGATAATGGCTTTGCAAGTCAGGTGACATTCTTCTCTCTGGTGAGCCAAGGAAGCAGGGGGCTCTATGCCACCAAGAGAACTGCCCTACTCAATCAACTAGGAAAGGTGAGCTTATCCCTGCAGGGCCCACAGCTCGGCTTTTTTTTTTTTTTTTTCAAGGTAGGATCTCGCTGCTCTAGCCCAGGCTGACCTGGAATTCACTCTGTAGTCTCACAGTGGCCTCAAACTCACAGCAATTCTCCTACCACTCTGCTTCCCAAGTGCTGGGATTAAAGGTGTGCACCACCATGCCAGGCTGTCTTGGCTCTTTTTGCTCTTCCACACGGCTCATCAGATCCTTCCACCTGCTGACCTTGGTCTACCCATAGTGACATAGGCACATGTAATTCTCTTGCAAGTCTCTTGTAGCTCTGACATCCTGGGCATTGGGAAGGCCAGGATCTCTACTGCAGAGTGAAGTAGGTATATATAGGAGTGTCTGGATGCGTGTGGAAGGGGGCAGGGGGTTATGAGACTGGATGAATTGAGTGCATGTGGGTGTGAATGCATGTGTGGATGTCTAGGGACATGTGTGGGTGCTGGGCATTTTGAGTGGATGGATGGGTTGTGTCAGCGTGTACAGGTGTGGGCGTGAGGGTGGAAGTGCACCAGGGATACTTAGTGGTGTATGTGGATGGGCCTAGTGAAGGGGTGAATGTGAGTGTGAGTTAAAGGGAAAAGAAGCATGACAGCACAGACTGATGTCTGTCTGTCTTTCCGTCTCTCCCAGGACCCAATCCGGACCTCTCTACTCTGCGGTCCCTGCAGCCTGATCCCCAAAAGTCTGTGGGGATTTCTATGGAGAATGGCCCTCCCCAGGCTTTGCTATTCCACACCATCATCAAAGGCCAAGACCTCCTCTCCTGAGCGGGTGGCCATGGCTCTCTCCAGTGGGCCAGCGAGCAAGCTGCATGCTGGATTAGCCAGTGAGTGACACAATGGGCACATATGGCCCCGAGTGCCGGGTGCAGCCCAGGGCCCCTTACTCAGCGCTCCCAGGATTAGACCTAATGAACTGGAAGGAGTTAACAATGCTTCAGGGCCCAGCGGAGGCCCAGGAGGCCGCACAGGCCCTGCACAGCGGCCGCCTTTCACCGCGGAGGTGTAATCCTCTTTGAAATCAAAGGTGGTACAAAGTATGAATTTAAATTTGACATTTACAGCTCCGGTGAGATGACGTATTCTGGAAAGGTCTCTTCTTTAAGGGGGCCAGGGTGGAGGAGAGCACAGAGGGAGAGGAGAGAGCGAAGCCATCTGCTCTGGAGGGAGGCCCGGGCTGGCCCAGCTTGGCCACTCTTCCTGCATGGGCTCTGGGAGGGCTGGGTGGAGGTTTGGGGCCAGCTGGAGGGAAGAGCAGAGAGCAGCAGGAGGGGTTGTCCTGTCCTCAGTTCAGAGGGTGTCCGTGCACACTCCTGCCAAGCAGACTTGGACCCATTGGCCCCCCTATTTTTAAAGAAGTTAATATTTTTATTATGATAAATATATATATATCACACCATTTTTCAGTTTAATCATTTTTAAGTGGGTAGCTTTAGTGACATTGGATTCCACAGTGTTGTGTGGCCCTGATCAAAATTGTTTCTAAAATATGTTTATCACCCCCACAGAAACTCTATACCAATTCAGCAGTAACTCGAATTCTTCTCTCTCCACAACCTCTAGTGACTTCCAGTCTACTTTCTGACTCTGTGAATTTGCCTATTCTAGATATTTAATATAATTGGAATTACCAATAATTGTCCTTTGACCTATTTTATATAGTATAATGTCTTCAGTTTTTCCACATTATAGCATATGGCATAACTTACTCCCTTTTGTGACTGATGGAATACCTATTCCATCAAACTTATACCCCATATTTTGTATACCCATTCATTTGTTGATGAACACTTTGGTTATTTCTGACTCTTAGCTATTGTGGGTAATGTTGACCAAGTGTCTAATGGGTACACAAAATATGGACAATATATACAAATAATCCTCCCCACAAAACATAAACATCACATTTTTGGGTGGGTGTGGTATATATATATATATACATATATATATATGTATATATATATATATGTATGTATGTGCAGAAGCACACACCCAATGCACTTGCATGTGGAGGCCAGAGGAAGACATCAGTGACCTCTTCCATAGCTCTATCGTCTTATTTCCTCAAGACGGGCTCTCACTGGCCTGGAGCTCGTGCTGTTTTGGTTCTGCTGGTTGACCATCGAGCCTGAGAGCTCCTTCTGTTTCTGCCACCTTCAGTGCTGGGGATTGAACTCTCAGGTCAGGCCCTCCTTTTACATTGGTCCTGGGGATTGAACTCAGGTCCTCCTGCAGGTGCAGCAAGCACTTTTATCCATTGGACATTCTTCGGGGCCCTAGGGGTTTTGTTGTTGCTATTGTTTTGGGTTTCTTGATGCAGTCTCATGTAGCCCGGGATGCTTTCAAACTGGTTTTGTAGTTGAGAATGACCTTGAGCTTCTGCCCCTCCTGCCTCCACTTCCCATGTGCTGGGATTACTGATGTGCACCACCATGTCTGGCTTTGGGTGGTTTTTTTTGTTTTTGTTTTTGTTTTGTTTTTGAGACTGGGTCTCACTCTGTAGCTCAGGCTGGCCTCTAACTGGAATCCTTCTGTCTCCATTTTCCCAGCACTACAATCACAGTGTGAGCCACCGTTCCTGTGGATATATGCTTAGGAGAATTGCTGCATCTGTGTTTTACTTTTCCAGAAATGTCTGTACTGTTTTCCACCATGGCTGCACCATTTACACTCCCATACCTAGCACACAAGGGTTGATTATGCCACAGCCTGGCCAATGCTCCCCTCCCTTCCCTCCCCTTTTCTCTTCTCTTTCCTGAGGTCTAACTCTAGCCCAGGCTGACCTGGAACTCACTCTGTAGTACCAAATTGCCTTGAACTCACAGTAATCCTTCTACCTCTGCCTCCTGAGTGCTGGGATTAAAGGTGTGCACCACTAGGACCAGCTGTATTTTGTTTTCTTTATAGCTGTCCAGCAAGAAGAAAGACATCTTGGAATTTTGATCTGCATTTCCCTCAGGACTTATGATAAGCATTTGGTCATATGCTCATCTGTTACTAGTAGATCTCTTTGAAACTGGTCCCATAGGTAAGTAAGGAAGCTGAGGGTCCAAGTTCCTGGCATGGGATCACGTTCCAGGCATCTGATCTGGTGCAGCCCCCCTCTGCCCCCACCCCAGGCTTCCATCCTGCCTTACCCTCAGCCCTGCAGCGACCACAGGCAGCTTCCATGTTTTCCAAACATCTGCTTAACTCTGCTGAGCTCTGGCTGAGTGGAGGGAAGAAGGGTCTGTGCCCACTGCAGGCAGGAGCTGAGAATATGTGTCCTCACCTCTGCAGAGCCCTCTGCCCCTTGTCCCTGCAAGATGACTGCTTGGCACATTCTTTTCAGGACAGAACTCAAGCTGGTTCCTAGGAGCGCTGTCTCCCCATGAATAGGAGCTATCTTGGATGGGAAGGGTTGGTTCAAGTTCACCTTCAGAATCTCCTCCCAGAGTAGGAGCTATGCTCCCCTGAAAACACTAACCCCAGGAATAGGGAGGTACTCCCGGTGTTCCGTTATGTCCTTATCTCATAGCACCTCCTCAATATGCACTTGTTTGGGAGAGGTGAGGCAATAGGAGAATACTCATAGTGCTCTGGCATTTATGGAGCACTTACTATGTGCCAGCCCAAACTGAACCGTTTCCTCGAAATGGTGTGTTTGTGGGGTGTGGGGGGGGTCGGTGTGGGCGGGTGGGTGTGTGCGAGCATGCAATGCTGGGAATTGCTCAACAGGTGCTCTATCATTGACCCACATTCCCAGACTTACTTGTATTATTTATTATTAACTTTACAATTCCATTAAAGGAGTGACTTTGTGTTCTTTCTCTATTTCATCTATTATCTATCTACCTATCTACCTATCTATCTAATCTTTTCTCACTTCCTTCACCAGGACCTTTAACCTAAAATACCCCATCCCTACTATATCTTTTATTATTTTAAATTTTTATTTGTTCTGAGACAGTCTCTCATATAGCACAGGACAGCCTTGAACTCACTATGTAAGTAAGTGTAACCTTGACTCTTGACCCTTCCACCTGTACCTCCCAAATGCAGGGAATACATGTGTCACTAACCTATGCCCCACTTTATTCCCTTTTTTGGGGGGTTCTTTCTGCGCAGCAACTAGAAAGCTGACCACAACAGCCACCCTGACCATCTCCACTTCTCTTTTCCAGCACAGCCCTGTAGGCTCCTCTCTCCATCTCACCCACATCTGGCTCAGGGTTGGATGGGGGTGACCAGCAGTTCTGGTGGTGAGAATGTCATGTCTGATACATCCCTCTGCTACTCACCCACTAGGATCAGGGCTCTCCAGTGGGTAGAGTGGAATTATCCCTTTAGAACAGACAGAGAGACGAATACTCTGGAAACTGGACAACTTGTCTGGTATTTATACTGATCGTGTAGATACAGCCTGGCCTCACTTAGATCTTTGCTTCCTTCGTCCACCTGAAATAAGCATTTCAAACAGAACCCTAATGTGATGGTTAGGTTTTGTTGTCAACTTGATCTTTTAATTATTTTGGGTGGGTCTCTGAGGATGTTCACAGGAAGGCAGCCTCTCAATAAGGGATATAAGGAAGCTCAGGAGAGCTAGAAGTAAACAACCCTTCCTGTGTGGGCAGTGCAGGAAGGAAATTCCAGACTCAGGAAACCATTAAGTCTGGGATAGGGTTGCAAGACCTTACTCTAAGGCTATATATGGGGGAAGGAGATTTTTCTCCCTCAGCCCCCCTGCCTATTTGCTGTTGTGTGTGTGGTGCTGGTGATGGGTTTCTCTCTCTGCTTGGACCTGTGAAAGGGGGCCAGCCTTTTTTGCCCTTACTGAACTTCCCCTGAGTCTGTAGCTTAAATCAACCCTTTCTCCCCATAAACTGTGCCTGGTTTGGAGATTTCAGCTGTGTGTGAGCTGACTACAACACCCAACGTTAGCCAACTTGAAGATGACTTTCTTCTAGCCCTTAACTTTCTCATCTCTAAAATAGGAATAAGAAATTTACCTCCCCTAGCTGCTATTAGGGGTTTAGTAAATGAGAAATACCCAGCACCAAGGCTTGCACATAGTAGGTCATCCACAGCTTTCTTTCCCTTCACTCTTTGGGTATAACCCCCCAACCTTTTCTCGGGGATCTGCCATGGTGGGAAATGAGAATTTCTGGGTTGGGATGTAGTGGATGGTGTTTGAAGTGACAGTGATATATGGGGGCATTGGCTCCCCCAGGCTCCAGGCCAACCCCACGGTGCGTGTCCACCAGTCCCCGGACATTTCCTCCCTCCTCCTGGCCCACGATGAGGTGTCATTTGCCGCCTGTCCCTTCTCGTCATCGATTTTCAAGTCGTTAATTAACGGGGCTTGTCAGCTGAGAAGATGAATTCTGTCCTGGGCTCTCGGGGTCTTTTGTTTTGGGATTGTAAATGTTATAGATCTCCCATGATGGAAGGCCATGGGGTCAGAGGGCGCTGGGCAGGCAGGGAGAGGAAGGCTATGGGCCTGGCTGAACCTTGCTGGTCTGCAACAGTCCCCCCAGTGGCTCTTCACAGCCACCTCTCTGGTTTGGCTCCCTGGGGATGGGGTGGGAAGGGTAGAAGGAGGTTTCCTGTCACCCAAAGTATCATTCTCGAAGAAGCTGCCCTGTGGCAAAAGCTGTGGAGCCAGCTGTGCCCAGGATGAAGGCTGGCTGAGGGGGATAAGGACCCTCTTCCATCTGATGGGGAAGACATCTTATACATTTTATCTCAGGGAGTAGCTAGCCGAATGAAGGTGACAGGGTTTTTCTTGAGGATAAACCAGCCTCATGTGGGCATCATGGTTCTGGCCCTGGGAAGCCCCCAGTGAGATGGAGGCTCACGATTCCTCCCGTAGGAACTTGCAGTAGGATGGGGGAGACATAGCTCTGACTTGAGAAGCACTCCCCACTCCAATCTAATGGAAGAAACCAGACCCTGTCCTGGGAAGATTAAGTATTGAAAATATCTTGGTTTGAGGGAACTGGTTTGGGTGCTGTTTCCTGGCATGAGAGGCAAATATTCCCTGAGCCTGGTGGTCCCACCCTGACTGGTCCAGGCCCTGCCCTTGCTTCCTCTGGGAGATTTCAACAGACAGACTGTTTCACAAATGGCTGAGTTCCTGAAGGGCGCACCAATGAAGCTGGGTTGATAGGAAGATGAAAAGCCATGAGTTTGACTTTGGATGTTCTGAGCCGTGGGTGTTGGCATAGGAAGAGCTATCAACATCCCCAGAGCAGCCAGGTACAGCAGAGAGACCTGATTTCTCTCAGGTGGGATTGAGGTCCAGGTGGGGAGGGAGGGCCAAGCCCCCCTTCTCTGGATGGTGGGCCAGCTCTGCCATGTGGCTAAATATGGATTAGAGCCCAGGAAAGCCCTCACAGCAAACTCAGATGAAACCACAAGATGGCTTCCACCTTGCTGGGTGATCCTGAGAGTCTCCTCCATGCTCTCTTTCCACCAGGGCAATAGAACAGCTCCCTTAATTCTCAAAAGAAGCATGTGTGGAGGTTGGAGTCTGTACTTATTCTCTGGTCAAGCCAGTCACCCCTTCCTTCCCTGTCAAGTAGAGTGAGGACCACAGCTCTGAGGGTCGGTGTGGAGGCAACTGAGATTGGGCTTGGATAAGGCTTGACTCAGCAATTGCAGCTTAGATCACTAGATGGCAAGGGCTCTGGGGACCTCTGAAGAGACATCTCACTTGACTCAGGGGGGCAAGCAGGCCCCAAGTGTGCTGCCCACAGATGCCAAGCTAGGCAGCCAGATAAGCTGCTTTCTCAGAACACTTCTGGGAGCCATAGTAGAGGTCCCCTCACCTCAAAGGTTTCATACTCCCCCAATCCCAGATACAGAGGACTTTATGATGCCTACTATAGCTGGCAGAGGTGTAACCACAGCCTGCACCTCTCAGAAGCTCCCAGCTCCCCCCCCCATCCTAGTAGAGCTGAGGAGATGAACGTTAGTGTGGCCAGCTGGGCCTGTGGAGGCTCTAGGCAGGAGATGTCCCGGATGATGATGGTGTTTCATCAGCCTCCAGGGACACAGGGAAGGATCAAGGAGGAGGACGAAGAGGAAGAGGAGGAGGAGGGGCTGCCTTGGTGATGCTGGGGTCCTTTGTTTAAGTGATATCCCTAAAGTGAAGAGGCTCCATCAGCAGCAGCTGTCTCCACCCCATGCCCTCTTTCAGAATTAGGGCACTGGAGGGGGCAACATAATTTTGGTTCAGGAGGACTTTTTGAGGACCAGTTACGTGAGCACTATCTCTGGACATGAAGTTATTTCAGGCTGGAAAGGGGTAGAGAGGTGCCCCTTACACTTTTCCCAACCCTTATATGACCCTGACTCAGTTTCCCATTTTGTGAATGAAGGAACTGAGAGAAAAGGCCTATCACTTCCTCAAGGGCACTGCTTACTGGTAGTTCAGGGCTGGAACCTAGTCTTCTGGAATTATAGCTCAGTGAGGCCAGACCCAGGCCAGAGAATGAACCTGGGATTTCCAGATCATTCCATCTGGACTTTTTTGGATATCCCCTAGGTACCATAGGCTGCAAGTGAGTGAGTGAGTGAGTGAGTAGATGAATGGAAAACAGTGCATGCTCCGTGTCCTAGTCAGCCACATGCTGCTGGGATGAACCTCCAAACCAGGCACAGTTATGGGAGAAAGGGATTTATTGAAGTTACTAATTCAGGGGAAGTTCTACAATGACAAAAGAGGCTGCCCCCACCCTTTCACAGGTCAAAAGAGAGAGAGAGAGAGAGAGAGAGAGAGAGAGAGAGAGAGAGAGAGAGAGAGAGAAGCCATCACCAGCACCACACATCCACCAGCAAATTATTTAGGCTGGGGAAAACAAGCTTCCTTACATTCTGCCCCCTACTGTGAGGGCCACCCACTCTGGAAGAAGGAACTCCTCCTTTAGTAATTCTTCCTGTAAGCAACCTCAGAGACCTACCTAAGATTACTGTGGATTGATAAACAGGTCAGGTTGACAACAAAACTTAACTATCACACGGGGTTGCTCTCCTCAGCTCTAATGGACCCTATCAGGGCCCTTCCCTTCACGGTGTACCTACTATCCCATAATATAGATGGAAAACTGAGGTGAAGGCCAGTTGCTGTGCCTGAGCCTCTGTGGGGCCTGAAACTTCCTGTCCTCCTCTCTCAGGGATCTTGGGACCCTGGGGACCTGGGGTGAGGAGGTCAGAGTGATGGACCACAGTGAAGTATGGTTTAAGCCATCTGGGAGGCAGAAGACATTCCTGAAGGTAGGGGGGTATTGTTGTATGGCTTGAGTCCCTGCCTTGGCCTGGATAGGACATCCTCCCCCCCCCATTCCACTTAGGGTAGCAAATGTAACTTTCTGGCTCCCAAGGCTGCATTTCTCTTTTGTAAATCTTTATCTAAGAGGCTGGAATCAGGGAGGATTGGAGCAGGGTGTTGGTGGGGAAATTTCACAGCAGTGATTTTTCTCCTCTATGCTGAAGGCTTGAGGGGGCTCCAGATTCTCTGTAAATATCACCCATGCCTCCTAGCCTGTCACTGCTTTGAAGGCAAAGCAGCAGATGTAATGCTATTGCAGGGAGGATGCAGGGTAGACTTCAGCCAGAACTTTCCAGATATTGGGGTGGTCCAGGCAGGTAAGTGATAGAGCTAGCACTATACGGAGACTGAGGTGAATGAGATGACCTCCTAGGTAGCCTCCACTGGACTGCCAGGCTCTACCTGGAGCAGTTACTGCTGAACATGACTGATGTCTGCTGAGCCCATGAGAGCCAGGGGCAAGACAGACTTTAATGGAGTATCCCACCATCCTCCTTGGGCCAGAGGGAATTTCTGCCCACTGGTGTCTGGCCAAGTCTTCATTGCAGCTGCCTGCCCTGGGATTGTCTCTGGTGGTAACATCTTCATATGACCTTGGGACCTCAGGTTTGCAGTTCTTTCCTGCTCTCTTCCAACCAAGTCTCAGTTTTAAGTGGGTGAAGCCTGACCTTGGGGCCTGTTCTAGGAGGACAACCTGTCTCTCTCTCTCTCTCTCTCTCTCTCTCTCCACAACTCACTTCTGTAAAGGGTTTCATGGCAAGGACTAAACTAGGGACAGCAGGGAAGAAGGAAGGAGTAAAGGGAGAGGGCAGATGTATCTCTGTGGATCCCAGAGCAGAATTTAAGATACTCAGCAAAGATACAAACCCAGAGGCAGAGACATGACACCAAAGGGCCAGTTCTGGGTAGCCTTATGCCCATCATTGAGCCTCACATTCTTACCTAGAAAATGGGGTTAAAAACCCCTAAAGGGCTGGGCGTGGTGGTACACACCTTTAATCCCAGCACTCTGGAGGCAGAGGTAGGATGATCACCATGAGTTCAAGGCCACCCTGAGACTATATAGTGAATTCCAGGTCAGCCTGGGCTAGAGCAAGACCCTACCTTGAAAAACAAAACAAAACAAAAAAAACCTAAAGGGCTGGAGAGATGTCTCAGTGTCTCAGTGGTTAAAGATGTTTGCTTTCAAAACCTGATGGCCCCGGGGTTTGAGTCCCTAGTACCCATGTAAAGCCACAAAGTGGTGCATGTGTCCAGAATAAAATAGGAAAACATTTTATAAACAGAAAGGCATACGTATGCAAGCTAAGAAGAGGTCAAGATTAAAAGATCATCATTAAACTTAACCAGCACCTGTTCTAAGGCAGACATTACCTCCACAGCAGACTGGCTAAGAGAATATATCATTGGTCTCACGTTTTATGGGCCAGGAAACCGTTGGTTCAGTGAAGGTAAGCAGTTGCCCCCATCTCACAGGGCATGGTAGAATGGGGACCAAGGCTCAGACAATTCCCCAATTCTCCAGTGAGTAGCCTGGCATCATCCTCACTTTACCCATGCCAGCCAAGGAGCATGGCAACAAAAATTTTGCTTTCAGAAGCATTCTCCCTATTTATCTAGGCAATGTATGCACCTAGTACAAAATTCAAAAGATACAGGTAGGTGTGGAGTGGTACCCCTGTACCCAGTCCCTGTCCCTCCTGCTGGGGGCAATGACTAGGGCTCATTTTTTTTTTGATAACCAAAATGTTTTATTTGAACTAACACAGAATTTCAGAGGATGATCTATTCATTGCTATAAAAACTATCCAGTGAGAAGATGCATGGTTAAACAAATCTGGAATCTTAGATCAACATTCTACTTCATACATTGTCTTCTAATGAGGGTACCAAGCTCAGGAAGCAACTTTTTCCTAACTCCCTTTCACTCTTTTCCTCCTATTTTTCTTTTTTTTTAAGTCTTAAATATATATTTATTGTCCATAATGAGTTACATTATTCAGTGGGCAAACAATGAGTTGTTATCCCCAATTCCTCAATGCCCCCCTCCCCATCCCCAGTCAGCTGGATATCCTCCTCCGTGGGCTGTCTGGATCAGTCCTTGTGGCAGGGGACCATGGATAGCCTAGTACTCAGTAGGGCTCATTTTATTGTGGAACCTTCCAAGACTTCTTTACCCATGTTAGATTACAACACACACACACACAAACACACACACACATATGCATACAGGTTTCAAGGTAGGGTCTCACTCTAGCCCAGGCTGATCTGGAATTCACTATGTAATCTCAGGCTGGCCCCAATTTCATGGCAATCCTCCTACCTCTGCCTACAGAGTGCTGGAATTAAAGGTGCCTGCCACCACATCCAGCTATATGTGTATATTTATGTGTATATTTGCATGTGTTTAAATAGATTGGTAGGTTATAAATCATCATAAATTTTGTACCTTTTAAAAATTTGCATGTGAATATGACTGGGTGAGCCAGGGTCTCTTGCTCCTATAAACAAAACAAGATATATGCACCATTTTTGTGTGTTTGATTTTATGTGGGTGCTTGGAAATCAAACCCTAGTTGGAAGGTTTTATAAGCCAGAACCTTTGACCACTAAGCCATCTCCCCAGCCACAGTTTTGTAAGTTTTTGTAGAGTCAGATACTAGAGAGTTCATATTTCTAGAAAGCTCATCCTTCTTTTCTTTCCTTCCTTTCTTCCTTCCTTCCATCTCTTCTCTCACCTTTTGTTCTATTTATTTTATTTTCTTTTTCTTTTTTTTAAAATTTATTGTCCATAATGAGTTACAACATTTAGTGGGCAAATAATGAGTTGTTATCCCCAATTCCCCGCTGCCCTCCCCTCCCCCCTCCACTGGATAACCTCCTCCACGGGTCATCTGGATCAGTCCTTGTGACAGGGGACCATGGATAGCCTAATATTCAGCCAGGATCTCCTGGTCATGCCTCTGGATAATCTCCCTATTTATTTTATTTTTAATGTGTGTATGGGGGACTCTAAGTGAGGGTGAAGGTGCATGTGGAGGCCAGAAGACAACCTTGGGTATTGTTCCTCAGGACCATTCCCACATCTTTTGCCACAGGGCACCTCATTGGTCTGGAGATCGCCAATTAAGGTAAATTGGCTAGCCAGCAAGCCAATCATCCTCAAGGATCCTCCTAGTTCTGCCTCCTGGAACTGGGATTAATAGCTGCTTGACATTTTGACATGGGTTTTGGGGATCAAACTCAGGTTCTCATGCTTGTAAAGTCAGCATTTTGCTGGCTGAGCTATTTTCCCAATAATCAGCCAGTCTCTCTCTCTCTCTCTCTCTCTCTCTCTCTCTCTCTCTCTCTCTCTCTCTCTCTCTCTCTCTCTCCCTTACAGCTTGAACATAGGGCCTCTCACATACTAAGCAAGTGCTCTACTGCTGAGCCACACCCACCTCTAGGCAAGTGTAGCTCTCTGTTCAGGAGGATTTAGAGCCTGAGTGTGGGGTGCTTTGGGGCGAGGAGTCTACTGTGCCTGCCAGTCCTCCACTTTGCTGAGGTGGGAATGAGGCATGGTGAGGTAAAGGGACATGATCTGCTTCACAGTGACTGTCAAAGAGCCAGTGGGGACCAGGTGGATGAAGTGACACAGGTGCAAAGGCCCTAGGAAGTTCCTCAATGGTGCTTGGGTGCAAGATAGGAGTAGGTGAGGTGAGAGACCCCTAAAAACCAGGACAGCCCAGGAGAAAGTCCACCATGTCTTGGGCTGAGCAGGTAGGGACATGTGTGCCCCCCTGTATGCTTTGGTGTTTGTAGAGGCTTAGGCAGGAATCTGCTCTCCTGATTGAGGCTTCAGCTGTCAGGGCTCAGAGTTACCCGGGGACATGAAGGGGACATCTGGTGTCTGACCCCCTAAACCTGGTGCCACCCATCTGGCTAGGCTAGATAAGGGGCAGGTCACTAGCTGACCTTAGAGCTTAGGGCCTGTCTTAGTCAGCCACACACTGCTGGGATGAACCTCCAAACCAGGCACAGTTAGGGGAGGAAGGGATTTATTGAGGTTACAGATCCAGGGGAAGTTCCATCATGGCAAAAGAGGCTGGTCCCCTTTCACAGGTCCAAACAGAAAGAAATACACCAGTGAAAAAACACAAACACACCAGTGAAAAAACAGGCAGGGGAGGGATGAGAGAGATTTTCCTTCCCCTTTATATAGCCTTTGGGCAGGTCTTGCAACACTTTCTCAGACTTGTTGACTTCCTGAGTCTCTGAAATTTCTTTCCTGCACTGCCCTCCAAGGAAGGGATGTTTGTTTCCAGGTTCCCTGAGCCTCCTTACATCCTGCCCCCTACTAAGAGGCCTGTGTCATGGTTTGATCCAGGTGTCCCCCACAAATGAATGTGTTCTCAGTGATCGATCCTCAGCTGATGGCAGTTTGGGAATTAAAACCTCGCTAGAACTGTGTTGTTGGGGGCGGGTTTATAGGGTTATAAACCAGCTTCCCCTTGCCAGTATTTGGCACACCTTCCTGCTGCTATTTCCAGTGCTGTGGCAGAGGTGATGTCCACCCCTCTGCTCATGCCATCATTTTCCCTGCCAGGATGGAGTCTCCCCTTGAGTCCATAAGCCAAATATACCCATTCCTCCACAAGCTGCTTTTGCTCGGGTTCTTTCTGCGCAGCAACTAGAAAGCTGATCACAACAGGCTGCCTTCCTGTAAACAACCTCAGAAACCCACCCAAGATTACTAAACAGGTCAAGTTGACAACAAAATTTAACCACCAGATCCCTTGGCAGGGAAGGGGGTAGGAGGGCTGAAGTCAGACAACTGACCCCTCTAGGCAAGAGGCTCTGGAAAGAACTGCTCATTTCTGCTTCCAAACACATCATTATGTTTATACCCATAATATTTGCTATATTTGAATTCCTCTTGGCCTCATTATGTAGACTAGGCAGACTTGGGGCTCATGACTCTCCTTCCTCAACCTCTGGAGTGCTGGGATTACAGACATGAGCACCATCATATCCAGAGACCCCTTATATTTAAAAATGTAAGTGCATGTGTCTTTTTCTGTTTTTCTTTCTTATTTTATTATTTATTATTTGTGTGTGCGCACTCCTGTGTATGTGTGTGGTGTATGCATGTGTTGTTAATTTGAATGTGAAATATCCCCCATAGCCTTATGTGTTTGGGATTAAGATTCATACTCAAGTGCTGGAGAGATTGCTCAGTGGTTAAGGCACTTGCCTCCAGTGCCTAAGGCCCCTGGTTCAATTCCCCAGTACCCACATAAGCCAGACCCATAAGGTGGTGGCCATGGTGCGCTCTCAATCTCTCTCTCTCTCTCTCTCTGCTTGAAAAAATGAATAAATAAAATATTTTTAAAAAAAGATTCATAATCACCAGCTGGTGGTAACTTGGGAGGTGGAGCCTTACTGAAGGAGTGTCATGGGTGGAGGGGGTGGGGAAGGCCTTGAGGTTTATTAACCCAGCTCACCTGTGCTAGGTAGCTCACTATGGAGACTACTTCCACCATGATGAAACTTCCCCTCGAGACTGTAAACCTGAAGTAAGTTCTTTCCTCCCTTCCATCAGCTGCTGTGGCCATGTGTTTTGTCTCAGCATCAAGAAGCTAACTGCTACACAGGCATTCTTCACTTATCATTCGTCTCCATGTCTCCTCAAGACAGGGTCTCTTCCTCAGCTGCTGTTTTCTGGTCAGTGAGCCCCAGTTTCTCTGATTCTGCCTCTCATAGAATAGGGTTTATCATGGTTAAATTTATTGTCAACTTGACCTGTTTAATAATCTACAGTAATCTTGGGTGGGTCTCTGAGCTAGCCTGCAGAAAGGATTGACAAAAGGAGGAGGTCCCTCCTCCAGAGTGAGCCCTTCCCCCACCCCAGTGGATGGGCTTTCCAGAAGGGGACTGCATATAAGGAAGCTTGAGGGGAAGTGAACGCTCTTCCTCCCCCAGCTGCTGGTGCTTGTTTGTGACTTGCACTCCTACCCTCCCTGGACATTGGAACCCAGTTTCCTGGGCCTCACATCATGGACTGAAGAGCAGCCACTCCCCAGGGAGCCTTCAGGCCTTCTGGGCTGGATTGGGACTGCTGAGGCCTCCAGCCACGTGGACTGAACAGCTACTGGTTCCTTCACCTGTGGGCCTGCTGACTGCTATTGTTGGACTATTGTAAGCTACCCCAATAAATTCCCTTTTTACTACAATCCATTCTATCAACTTGTTTCCTCTAGAGAACCCTGACTAATACAGGGTTACAGATGTGGGTGGCCATGTCCAGAATTTTCCATGAATCCTAAGGGAATCAAACTCCAGTGGTCTCCAGCCTTCCCAGAACTTTATGGTGAGGCAACAAGCACTCTTAACCTCTGAGCCATCATCTCCCCAGTCTTGTCTTTTTGTTCGGTTTTCACACAGGCAGTCAATCATGCGATTGTGCTGCCTCATAACTCCTCCCTCAGCACCCCTCAAATGTCACCATAGATTCATCTCATGGACTCGTTCAGTGAGCCTATTGCTTTGTTTGCTGCCCTTCACGCCACCACTATCTCTGAGTTCCACAGTGGTAATGGGGAAGGTGTCGTCTACCCTCTTATAACATGCTGCGTGGTGTGAATACACCACAATTTTTGCCTGCATTCTCTGGTTGACAGCAGACATCTGGGTTATTTTCAGCTTCGGGCAGTTAAGCACAGTACAAGAGTGAACATCCCTGGAACATGTCTTCTGGTGGACACAAGGATGCATTGCTGTTCCATATACTGCTGGTCATGAGGTTTCACCCTCTAGAGCTGTTCATGTATATGAGTGTGTGTGTGCACACACACATGTAGTGCTGGGGATCAAGCCCAGGACCTCGCACATGCTGGTTAAAGCACTTCACCTCTCGGCCCCATCCCCAGACCACTATGTACACATTTTAAAATAGATCCGCTTTTATTTTAGATAATGTAGTCCAAGATGGCCTTGAGCTTTCTGTATAGCCAAGGATGATGACCTTGCACTCTGATCCTCTTGCCTCCACCTGAGTGTGGAGGTTACAAATGTATACTTCCATGCATGGTTTATGATGTGCCAGGGAGCAAACCCAGGGCTTTGTGCATGCTAGGCCAACTCTCCAACTGAGCTACATCCCCAGCCCTAGACCCACTTTCATGCAAAGCTGTGTACAGGAAATGGACAGCCTGCACTTCTGGGTGAAGCTTTACGGCATGGCACACGCATACCGCATCCAGCACTCAGAAGAAACAGAGCATTGAACCTGGGAGCGTTCCTGTGCTCGTTACAACCTCTTGACACTTAACAATGGAGCTCAGTTTCCCGTTTTGACAAACTTTCTAATATAACATCATGTTGGATAGACACGTTATGCTTCTTGCACTCAGCATAATGTCTGTGAGATTTATTCGTGTTGTGTGTAACAGAAGTCTATTCTTTCTTGGTTTGGTGTGTGTCATAGTATGTGTGGTGTGTGTAGGTGTGTGTGGGGTGTATGCATTTGTGTGTCGTGCATGTATGTGCGGATGCAGCACCCTGTGTGTCTGCCTGCAGAAGCCAGAGGAGAAGGTGGGTGAACCCTCCACCACCGCCTGCCTGTATTTCCTTGAGACAATCTCTCACAGATCCCAGAACTTGCCATTTTTTTTT
>PVHP010016343.1:0-36214 GCA_004024765.1 Zapus hudsonius | reverse complement strand
TGTATATGCAGGTGTGTGTGCATGTGGGTGTGCATGTGTGTGAAGGCCAAGGACAACCTTGGGGTGTTGTAATTTAGGCACACTATCCGCCTTCTTTTGAGAAAGATCCTCTCAATGGCCTGGAGCTGACCAGTTAGGCTAGGCTGGCTGGCCAGTGAGTCCCAGGGATCCTTCTGCCTTTGCCTCCCCAGCTCTGGGGTTGGGGGCACGTGCCACAACTCCTGGAGATTTTTACATGGATGCTAAGGTTAGAACTCGGGTTCTAGTGCTTGTAAGGCAAACACTTGACTATTGAGCTGTCTTCTTTGAATCCAAAAATACTGAATGCAAGGGAAGCCATTGGAAGGTTGTGAGCAAAGGAGTGACACGTTCTAACACAATTGCAAAGAATTACTGCACTGTGGAGCAGGGGAGCAGTTACAAGCAAAGTACATTAGTTACACTAGACAAAAGTATGGTGGCTTAGACCGGGGTGGGGTGAGGAAGGTAGCATGATTGTTTCGGTCCTGGAGACATTCAGGAAGAGCCAGCTGGGTTTATGGACGGGATCTCTGAGGCCTGTGTGGGGAGGAGGAAGCGGGAGACCATGGGTGATGCTTATGTTTTGTACTTGGGCAGTCTGAAGGCCGAAGGAAGAGCAGGGACTCTTGTTGGAGGAAGTAAATTGGAAGTGACCATGAGGCATCCGAGAATGAGTGGCAGTTGGATATGTGACTTGGGAGCCTGAGGGACAAGTCCAGGCTGGACATAAACATTTAGACATCTTCAG
Source organism: Zapus hudsonius (assembly GCA_004024765.1). Taxonomy (NCBI): domain Eukaryota; kingdom Metazoa; phylum Chordata; class Mammalia; order Rodentia; family Dipodidae; genus Zapus; species Zapus hudsonius. The sequence continues at coordinate 35,445 of PVHP010016343.1, read as the reverse complement.
AGTACAGGTGAAAGGTAAAATCCTGAGCTTGGAGCTGGGGAGATGGCTCAATGGATGAAGTGCTTGCTGGGCAAATGTAAGGACCCTTGTAAGTGCCAGGCATGACAGAATGTGTCTATAATCCCGGAGCTGAGCAGGTGACAACGGGGGATCCCTAGGAATGGCGAGCAACTGAGGAAGATACCGGATGTCAACCTCTGGCTGGAACACTTGTTTGAGTGCAACCTCACACACATATGCACCCCACATACACAAACATGCATAAGTACATATGCACACCACACACACACACACACACACACACACACACACACACACACACCTCCCCCAAAGCTCGAGTTTGCACAAGGCAGTCTTGGCAGTAAGTGTAGATAGAAACGGATCTCCATTGAAGATCGAGCCTGGAGCCAGTCACTGTTATGCATCAGGGAGAAGAAAAGGAACAAATGCATCCTCCCCACGATCCTCCCTTTTCTTCTTTTTATCATGATGGAAAGACAACTATCATATTTAATTCAGTTAGCCTTCACTGGAAGAAAGGGGTTTGCTCTTCTGAGTGCCATGTGGTCTCTGCAACTTCAAAGACTTTTAAAAAGAAAACACTGCATATCCCAGGCTGGGGAAGAAGGTTCTCCTCGTGGTACAGGCAGTGAACCGGAAAGGCCAGTGCATCCCTTCAGGATTAGTGAAATCAGGATTTTGTTAGCATTCATCGAAGGGTGGAATGTCAGCTCAAAAACCACAAGAATCTCCTGTTTTGTATCTCTTTTGCTTTTCCATCCAACAGAAAAACCGAGTGAAGCCGGAAGGGAGAAACTGATAGAAGCTTGCCTCCTCCTTTGGAGACATTTACAACCTGTGGTCATGGCTCCTGAATAGAAATCCTGCAGTGGAAGAATAGGTTGGGGCTACAGTGATACTCAGGATGATGGCTTGGTGGAGGAGGAGATGACAATGCAAGGATAGTTCAACCCCTGTGATAAAGATCCAAGGGTCTCAGTGGACCATGGGCTTTCCAGGAGCCAAGCGACAACATGGCTGACACCAGAGCCAACACAGTCCAGAAGTCCTGTGTTTCCACCATAGGAAGTCAAACTCCCTTGAAGACAGACTGTTAGTTGGATGATGCCAGCTTCCCTTGCCCTATTTTTTTTTTTTTTTGAGGTAGGGTTCCAGGGCTGACCTGGAATTCACTATATAGTCTCAGGGTAGCCTCAAACTCACAACAATTCTCCTACCTCTGCCTCCCAAGTGTTGGGATTAAAGGTGTGCACCACCACACCCAGCTCACCATACTGTTTTTGACACTTCATTGAGAGAGGGAACCTGGAAAAGTATGTACTATTCAGTGAACAAAATCTAGCCTAGGGCGCAGAGCTCAAAAGATGAAGGTGAGGAACTTCCATTGCCTTTGCCATAGACAAGAGTCCCTGTCTGTATCCCAGGGTCCCGGCAGTCACATTATGTGACTGGGAAGGACTAGTGGACCCCAAGGCAGCTCATGATGTATGGATGGGCAGGTCGGATTTCTCCTGTCAATCTGGAAGAAGAGATAAACAGGGACAGAGTCACAAGGCTATGGTGGGCCGAAGTTAAGTGATGAAGCAGGGAAAAAGAGGAAGAGAGAAGGTTGAGGAAGGAGAAGAAGAAGAGGAAAAAAAGAGGAGGTGGAGGAGGAGAGGAAGCGAGAGATATCACAGTCTGTGGTAGACAGAGCAGGCCCTTCAGCTCTGTTGTCTCTCTGCTCTTTGGAGGTCTGTGTGTACATCCACTCTTGTCCTTGGGTTGTGGAGACTCAATTATCTTTGGCACAAGCCCTCTTCCCTCTTAAGCCATCTCCAGGCTTCTGAGTTTCGCAACTCCAAGAAGCCTCCTGGGTGGTATCTGTTCTGCCCACCAAGCCTACCCACCTGCACCACCTCCACTATAGGCACCTTCCTGATGGCCCCAAGACAATCTCTTTCCTCTGAGCTTCCACAGCTTTTCTGGCTTTCCCAGCTCTGCCCCACCTTCCCATGGGTAGGCCAGGAAGAGGCCTCAGGGGATCCAGAGGCTGTTCCACCTTTCATCCCCTGACTGGCCTGGTTTGGGCTTGAACTAAGCAGAACTCAGCAGGTAGGTGTCCATGGTTTTATGGATCCAGCCACCCAAACCAGTGCAGCTGGTCCTCTCTTCTTACCTGGAAAGGATGTGATTTTAATTCTGGATTCCAGAATGTTCTGGATCCCCAGAGAGTCCTTTTGCCATTCCTAATGTTCTTTAGGCCCCTGGCTTCCAGTTCTGCTTCCCACAAATCAGCCCTAGACCCCTCCTCCTTGGCTGGCACTTCCATTCTTTCCAGGTTGACCTAGTCAGCGTCTGGGGGACTCCTAGCATATAGCAGACACCAAGCAAGGAAATGGGTCAGTGTATGAGGAAGCAACCACAGGCTTTGTAGGCCAGTCTGACAAGTTTGACTGACTGAATTAAAATCCAAGCTTGCTTTCGGACAGCTGGTCACCTCCATTGAGTATTTAACATCCAGGCTTGAACATCAGTTTCCTTGTCTTTTGAATGGGCTCAAGATGGATAACAATAGTATGTTTGTCTCAGGGGGCTTCAGTGGTGATGGAGTCAGATTATCCATAAGAGGGGCCCAGTGCAGCTCTGGACACACGGGATATTGTTGCATTGCTGTGGTACCGCTGTTATTTCTGGTGCTACCCGAGTGGCTGTCTTTAAAGACCCCACAACCAGGTAGGGGAAACAGAAAGTCCAAGTGACAGGTGTACAACATTGAGTTTCTCCTTTGCGAATTCCAGCATTCTTGTGGCTTATGAGAGGGATTCAATTAGGCTGAGATAGTCATCTCAGTTCTTTGGGTGTGTTGGGAGGGTCTTGGGCCACAAGAGTCCCTATCCAATCTCCTGAAGCCACAGTCTTTTCTGTGAATTCTCTTATGCAGGCATGTAGCCTTAGAGGATGCAACCATTTCCTGTATCTGTATCCCAGAACAATCTCGAATCTGTAAGTACTCTGCCCAGTGTGTTTTGGATACAGGTAGTCAGTAAGTTACATGGGGTATTTCACAAGACCTTATCACACAGGGTACTTGTTAGTGAGTGTGTTTTTTGAGCATTTAGAACAGTCTAGGCTAAGCAGTGATGTTTGGGAGGTTGGGTGTATTTCATTTCCAACAATAATATTTTCAACTTATTAATATGTAACCCAGTTGCTAGTTAAGGAACACTTGGAAATGTCTACCTATGCATGTCTATTTTTATATCTTCACCCAGTATCTACAATATCTCTACTTATCTATCATCTACCTGTCTATTTCCTACCAACCTACTTATCTATCTTGTTCACTCCAATATCTACAATTCCAAAGTGCCTGGTTTATTCTGTTTTTGCTTCCTTTTCATAGTTGAAAATGAAAACTTGGCTCTCTGTAACTGTAATATATTTGCTCATTTGCTCCATACTAAAGTGTATGGAAATATGTCTAGAATTGCAAACCTTTATGTCTATGAAAACTAAACCTACTCAATATTTGTTCACAGTTCTTTCTGATTTTTTTGCCTGAGGGTCTCTTATCCAAATCGAATACAAAAAAATAAGATATTTTCCTTTTGCCCCTTCAGTCCATAACATCGAAACATCTCAACTTGGCTGTTTTATTTCTGTCTCTGTCACTCCAGTGAAGACTAGAACTTCACAGGGCTCTCAGAGCTGGTCCAAGTTTCCTTCTGGGTTCCACATCTTCTCTGTGTGCTGTGTGACTTGTCCCCATTTCTGCCTCAGGAGGTGTCCCTTCCTGACCCTCATTCTTTTACCAGCTTCCAGAAATAACCATGCCATGCCCCTTCTCTCCAATTCTCCTTGTGGTTGAAATGTATTCCATAGTTTTTAAGATAGGTCTCTCCCAGTGTCTATTGCTGATGGCAAATGACTGTCAACCTGGAATCATACGGGCAATAAAATATCATCCAGGACTGAGTGTGTAATGAAGCCAGAATGCCTTATGGATGTATATGAAGAAATGAAATGATCCCAGAAGGAAATGCTGAGATGTGGGAAGAAATATTAGGTAAAGGAAATTATGAATATGTTACTGAATCTGCCTATGTGTAAACAAACTAATTAAATTTGTCTAAAACTAAAAAACAGGGTCTCTCCATGTTAGCTCCGCTGTGTGGAGTTTGTTAATCTCCTGCCTCAGTCTCCCGAGTGCTGGGATTAGGAAGGCGTGCTCCATCTCTCCCAGTTTACATATGTATTTCATTTTAAAGAGTCTCTGCTATTATCTCAATGGGATGGTAGGAGGAAAGGGGCTCCTTTCTTGGTGGTGGGAGATGGAGACAGTGATCCCATGCTTTCAATCTGTGCTCTCTAGCTGGTCACATGGGGACTCTACAGCGAGACCCTAGAGTGAGAAAGACCTGAGTTTTCAAACTCTAAGACAGTGGGCTAGCTCTGTCAGCTCTCCATGTCTCTTCTTGGTCTAGGTCTTGGTGGGGAGACAACTGTTTAAACTATGTATGTGAAGCGGTTGGCATGATGCCTGCTGCCAAGTTCAGTGAATGTCACCTGTCACTGCCCGGATTTGATGCTTGCCGATTTGCTTCTCATTAGCACTCACACAGGGCCTGCTAAGTGCTGAGCATATGCAGGGTCCCTAAGTATAACAGGGGCAGAGAAGTCAAGGTCCCAGTGAGGCCATCCAGCAATCAACCCCAGGGCTGGCTACATTCTTGGCAGGAAGCTGTGTCTCCTCTCTTGGCATCCCTCAGTCCCAGGATGTTTTCCTGGGCCTTTCAAACTTTTTCCTTGGCCCCTGGTCAGATGGCCAGTGGAGAGCCTTCTCGAGCTGTGTGCCAGCATGCCTCTGCTGTCCCATTGCTTTATGCTGAGGACACATGACGGTCCCTGATGGTTGAGTGATGAGCTAGAGATTATGGCTGAGTGAGGCCAAATCCCTGTGTGGCTCCAGGAACACAGATAAATATAGCCAGAGTAATTGCTCATGCTCTTTTAAGGATTAAAAGTCAGTTTTTGGGCAAGCTGTGAAGCTCCGTGACCAGGACAGCAAGGGACACAGTTCCTTTTTTAGAGCTATGGTCAGCGCTTCTTGTACACTGCTGGGTCCCGGGCCTCATGACACTGCTATCACATGACCTATGGAGTCATTCTTACTCTCCTAGGGTTCATGATCTCCCACTATAGGGTTTTTACTTTCGTTTTATTTATGTATTTTTATTAACATACAAAGAATTGGGTTTCATTATGGAATTTTTTGTGTTATTTAAAAAAATGACATTTAGGATGAGATTTATAGTCTAGTTGACAATGACATCCTAATGCCAATTTCCTGCTCCTGAAATATATTATGTTTGTGATAGAACATGTCACCATTGAAGAAAGCCGGTTAAGGGGTACATGGGATTCTGTGCTATTTTTGCAACTTCCTGTGTCCCTGCCATTATTCCAAAATAAAAGGCTTCTTTAAAAAACACACACACACACACACCAATAACCTTTAGCCAAGATCATCCAACATCCCTACAGTTGGAGGAGGCATTGATTAAATTTCTGTTCAAAGCAATGCTTCTGTTTTATTATTACTGTTATTATTGTAACATGTAAACACGTGACTTACTCCTATAGTCCGGGTCTTGAAACGCAAAAATAAGCTACACAGTGGATACAGTGGTTAGTTTTTACCTCAGCCCTTAGCTCCGTTTCCCAAGGACTACTGACTTTAATGTTACTCACTTTTGTGACAATTTTTGTATTTACACACACACATATATAATCATGAGTATGGATACATATGTACAGATACAAGTATATTTGTATATATGTAAATATGAATTTATACACACTTTTTTGCTCATTTGATAGATAATTTTTTGTTTATGCATATATATGTGTTTGTGTATGTGCAGGTGCATATGTTGTTTGTGTGTGCTCACGTGTGTGTGTGTGTGTGTGTGTGTGTGCATGTGGAGGTCATAGGACAATCTTGGTTGTCATTCTCAGAAACATCATCCATTTAAAAAAATTTTTTTTGACACAGGGCCTCTCATTAGCCGGAAGCTCACCAACTGGGCTAGACTGGCTGGTCCACAAGCCCCAGGGATCTCCCTGTCTCCACCTCCCCAGCATCTTCACATAGATCCTGGGATCAAACTCAGGTCTCAAGTTTCTACAAGAAGCACTTGACTGGCCGAGCTGTCTCCCCAGTCAAACGATGTTCTTTTATCTTACTTTTCTCATGTAACAATATATCTTGGAGGCCTTCCCTTTCAGTACAGCAAGTGCTTTCTCATCCTTTATTGGGGCTGCACCCCATCTTCTTTTATGGCCCCCAATTAGTGGCCATTTATGTCATTTTGAATCCCCTTGTTTTTTATAAACAAAACCGCAATGAATAATTGTGTTCATCAGTCATTTTTCAAATGTGGGAGTATGTTTGTAGAATAAATTCCTAGAAGTAGAATTGGGTCAAAGGGCACGAGCCTTACAATCTTGATAGTGCTGAGTTAACCTCTATGGAGCTCATTCCATTTTGCACACACACACACACACACACACACACACACACACACACACACACACACACACACACCAGTAAGGAGATTTAGAAACTGCTCGTGTAGTTGTAGAGATTAAAAAAATAGTTAAACTTGGTAACCCCTTTGTGAGTCGGGTGAAAGCTATGGGCCTTTACCCAAGAACAACACCAATCAAGCAGTTTATACATACAATTTCAGCTGGCTTACACTCACGAAGGCCATCCGTGACCTCTAGACTAAGAAATGTTGGTGGGGGGGATAGTAAAGAGAAAAAGAGTTTTAGGGCCACACCCCCTAAATTCAGTCTCAGTTCTGGCCCTCATGGCTATGGGACATCAGCCAAGTTGGTCTACTTCTTTGAGCTTCTTTCTCTGAGAACGAAAGATGTAATAATTCCATTTTACCAGACTTGTGAGACATATGTGTGCTTTAGTGAAAAGCGTGTAATGTAGTGATAGGAACAAAGTAGGAGTTTAATATATGGTTTTATACACACACAAGCATGCACACACTCACAGACACCCAAAGCCTTAGGTTCTATCTGACCCTATGACTTCCACAAGTTCCTCTGATAAAGGCTGCGGGGCTCACATGATCAACCTGTAGGGTAATGCTAAGAATCACCTAGGGAGCCTAAATCTGAATGAGATTCCTGGATCCTGCTTCAGACCCAGACCTATGGAATTAGAATTTCAGAACAAGGAGTTAGAAGGGACCTCCGAGTCCCTGTGAAGTCAGTAAGGCAACGCTAAGCGGCTTGGTCTACTCAGCTTGATGAGACCAGTGCTGGTTGTCCCCACCATGTGGCTTTTCCATGGGGATCTGTACCCAGTATAGACACCAGAGAGAAAGCCTGACTGGTACCCGGCCTCCATCTGTTAATCAGGGTAACAGGCAGGGATCTCTCTCATTACTCCCAGGAGGAGAAACAGGTCAGACAACTGGAGGAAAGAGGCTTGGTGGGTGTCATAGTCAGCCACACGCCGCTGGGATCAATCTCCAAACCAGGCACAGTTTATGGGAGGAAAGGATTTATTTGTAGCTATAGATACAGGGGAAGTTCCAGAATGCAAAAGAGGCTGCTCCCTTTCACAGGTCCAAGCAGAGAGAGAAACCCATCACCAACACCATACACACAAACAGCGAACAGGCAGGAGGGCAAGGAGAGAATTTCTTCCCCTTTATATAGCCTTAGGGTGGGGTCTTACAACCTATCCCCAGACTTAATGGCTTCCTGAGTCTCTGGAATTTCCTTCCTACATGGCCCACACAGGAAAGGATGTTTACTTCCAGCTTTTTTGAGCTTCTTTACATCCTGCCCCTTGCTGAGAGGCTGCCTTCCTGTAAACATCCTCAGAGACACACACAAGATACTTAAAAAGATCCAAGTTGACAACAAAACCTAACCATCACAGTGGGCCAATGTCAGGGGAGGACTCCTGCCACAGCTATGGTGCCTGACCTGTGCTCAGGACCTGGGGATGGGGACTGTGCAGTTTGGGCATGAAGCCAGACCGTGGAAGTCCAATACCTCCTGCTCTTGTCCAGGAATGGTGAGTTCTGTGGGGAAGCAAATGATGGCCAGGGCTAGCATTCTCAGGTTCAGCAAATAAAAATACAGGATGACCAGTTACATTTGAACTTGAATGAACAGTGTGAACATGTCCCATGAAAAATTTGGGACTGATATCAATGGTGCTACCAGCAGTGGACCCTACAAACTCCATGGCTGTCGTAATCAGCCACACGCCGCTGGGATGAATCTCCAAACCAGGCTCAACTTTGGGGAGGAAAGTTTTATTGAAGTAACAGACCCAGGGGAAGTTAAGGAAAAAGGCTGGTCCCCCTTTCACAGATCCAAGCAGAGACAGAGACCAAGCACCTCCCAGAAGCAAGCAAGCACACTGTCACACTGTAACTCACAAATAGCAGAACTGCCAGACTTGGGTTCTGGCTGCTGTTTTGCATATGTATCCCTAGAATTTTGCATCCAATTTAGAAATACCTCAGGGCTAGACCCCAGGAGGCCAGGCCAAAGTGACACCTCCTCCACTCTGAAAGGGAATTCTTTCCTGGTACTGATAGGAGACAGAAATTGGTTAGGCAGTCAGGGTAACAGAACTCCAGGGCCACCACCTTGTGGGTCTGGCATACGTAGGTACTGGGGAATTGAACCTGGGGCCTTAGGCACTGGAGGCAAGTGTCTTAACTCCAGGCCCATAAATGTGTTTTTATTCCTTGATGAAAAGCAGGAAATGTCACTAAGCCTGCAGGAACCTGGATGTTTCCTACTCCAGGAAAGATTTCTAGGTAAGCCTGCATCCTTCCTAGAGACAGACACTCTGATTGATCCTTACCTAAGATTACTGCAAAGCTGTAAGACGTGGTCTTTGTCCATAGGGACCTGCAAACCTGTTCTTCCTCACATAGCTGCTCCCCACTAAAAACCCAGTTTCGAGGTGGGCTTCTCAAACCCCCTCTTGCCTCCCTGGGCAAGAGCTTCATCTTGCTTCCTTCTCTTATGGTCTAGGCTTAAGTCCCATGCTCTTCTTCCTCATAAAGCTTTAAGCTATAATAACAATTATAAATATAATATAAATATCAAATCCTTGTTGACCTCATTCTCAGGTTCGTGGATTTCATTCCTCAAATTCAAGGATCTGGAAACACCCCAAATTATCAGTGTGTTGGCATATAAGGAGCCCAGATTCCTGTCTCAGTACTGAAAACGTAACCCAAAGCCTATGGTTTGGGAGGTCATAAGCCCTAAGGGGGAACTGTTGTCTGGCTAAATGGATATATTCTGCCCACCAAAATAAGTACTTATGTTTATGCCCATATATTAATGCTGCTCTCACTTTTGGTTAGAGAAATATCTCTTCTCAGATGGAGGTGATCGCTGGAGTGACTCAACACTCACCATAGTGCTGAGAAGTGAGTGCGGAGTGCTCAGCAGGAAATGAGATATTTCTACAAGGCTCAAGGATTGAGGAAGAGATGGTGGAAAGAGTGTAAGAGTCAAAAAAAGGGGAGGCATGCTTAAAATACTGTCTTCTAGACACAAAGTGGCCACGGTATTCATGACCTCAAAGTGGCTGATGCGCTTTACACAAGACTTGCATGAGAGGAGGAACAATGATGCCATCAAAACAGAAGAGAGGCTACTTGGCAAGAAGAAGGGGTTAATTGGAAGGTGGATTTGGGAGAGGGACAATTGGGGTGTGGTGGGAGGGGATGATGGTCATGGTATAAACAATAGCGAGGTCATCAGTAAAAACTTCAGAGCCAGGGATGGGATACCTTCCAGCGAGTTGTTGGCCAGGGAGGTTCCTGAGGCCTCCAAAACATTTCAGGCCTTTGCCAATGCTCTTGGTTGCCCACCAGAACTAGATGGTAAGACCCTACTGCTGAAGACCACATATGCTTGGGCTGCAGGTCACTGAGAAATCAAGCTGGAGCTGAGCACAAAACCTCCTCCCTGTTAACCAGCTGACAGAAAGCTGTAAAAATCTATGGCTGCCTGAAGCCCTATGGGAGAGAGAAGTCATCAGTGGTGGTGAACAGCCTTAAGACAGCCCGGCCAGGCCAAATGTGCTGCCAACTGGGGCAATAGTGGTACGTCTACTGTGGGGGAAACCAACTGCTCTTTAATTGGACTGAAGGCCTGCTCCACAGGAGGGAAAGCATGCCTGGTACTGAAGACCTAGTCAAAAGCCTATGGTGGGGGAGGTCATGAGCACCATGGGAGTAACACCTGCTGTTGTCTGGCTAAACTCCCATACAAGCACTTTCTTTTTAAATGAGCATGCCCACATGATAATGCTACTCTCACTTTTGTCTAGAGAAGTTTCTCTTTTCAGATGGCAGTGACCACTGGGATAACTCAAAAGACACCACAGTGCTGAGAAGAAGTGACAGTGGAGTGTTCAGCACTGGGACATCTCTATCACACCTCCCGAGGCTCAGGGTCTATTGTGGAAGAGGTGGAGGAAAGATTGTAAGAGCCAAAGGAAGGGGAGGACTGCTCACAACAAAACTTCCAGACACAAAATGGCCTTGATGTTCATGACTTCACAGTGCCTGACAATACCTACACATAATGGAGGAAAAGATGATGACACCGAAACAAAACAGAGACTAATTCAGAGGGGGAAGAGATATGGAGGAGGGGGGAGGGAATCATAATGGTTTATGATCTATGACTATAGAAGCTATCAATAAAAAGTTTTGAAAAAAGAACAGAGTCAAAAATATTAAAAAGTTTTACAAATTAGGACTGAAATAATTATATGATATTTGAAATTGAATTTAACTTAGTGTCCTGCAGGTATCTGATCATCCTGTCTAGAGCTTCTCTGCGCTGACTGCACCCCCAGAAGGGGTTGGAGCACCCCCCCCATGTGGTGTTCTTAAGCTTGGCACTCCACGATCTTGGCCACAGCTGGGCATCATACCTAAGAAAGTGTGGGTACCGATGTGGACTTCAAGAAGAGAGGAGACATTACCACCGGTGCCTGGGGGATGAAGCAGGAAGCCCACTCATTCTGGCCCAAGAGAAACACTTGACTAATCTCATTTCACACCCCCTTCCACTAACCCCCCCCTCCTCCGAGGCGACCCAGGGAGTTGGGTATCATTCCTATTCCCACCTCAGAGATGAATAGACTGAGGGCAGTCATAAATATCACAGAACTGTTACATGGAGGTGCTGGAACTGACCCCTGGGGCTGGTGCCAACTCTGGAATTAGCTGAACCCCTACCCTCCAACCCCCTGCCCACACACTTCTCTCTGGTAATCCCAGGAGTTTAAAATGGGAGCAATCCCCACCCCCAAATCTCAGGGACAGGAAATATTCCCAGCCTCTCCTGGCACTGGGCCAGGGTCTTATTCAGGATCACATGTTTGCTGGACACTCCAGGGTGGGAGGCTAGTCTGCAGAGCCCCCTTCGTGCCCGTCTGGCTAGGAGAGTGTTCGGTGGCTCCCAGTGCCCCCTGGGCACTTAAATTAGCTGAGTGGGTGCCATGACAGAGTCCCAGAATGAGGGGCTCCATCATAGGCCCAGCCTATCCTGAGCACCTAGGCTGGCTGGGGAAGGGGTGATCTTCCCCTGCCTTTAGAGCCAGGCGCAGGGGGCCCTAGGGGAACTCTAGCTCCAAGTCCCAGCCCCCCACCCCAGCCCCTATCTGAGGAGGAGGCTGGCGTCCGGCGCTCTGCAGCCAGAGTTTCTCAGCTCAGAGCTCCGGAGGAGCCAGATGTAACATTGACCTTAAATGGTAAAAGCTCCCCAGAGTGAAGAGAGGCTGGCCAGGGGAGGAAAGGGGAATAACTTAGTTTTAGGTAAGTCATCGCTCTAGCCTAGAATAACCTGCCTCTTACAGCCGGGAGGAAAGCAGAGGGGAAACTTCTTCTTCTCTTCCTTAAAGGTACAGGGTGCTGGGATTTGGGGGGGGGCTTAACTTCAACTTTCAGGGGAGGTGGCTTGGTTGGGTGACATGCCAGCTCAGTATTTTTGTTGTCACTGCTTGTTTTAAATAAGAAGTGAAATGTGCCAGTGTTCATGAGATCCCACCGCTTTTGCTTGTTGCTGGAAAGCGCACACAGGTTGGGGTGAAGATGTAGCTTTTACTGGGAGACCCCACCCCTAGCTTTCCTGTGAGCCCCTTTGTAAAAGCAGAGGGACTTAGAGACTGGCAAGCCTCAGGTTGAGTTTTCTCCCTTCTGGGCTTCCTGTGTCTTTCCTTCAGGCCCCTGCAGTCTATGTGTGACCATGCTGGTCCAGACAGGCTCCATCCTTGACCCTGCCTCTATTGTGTGACTATCTCTGTCCATTTCTCCTTTTTGTCCCCATCTCTCCCCCTCTCCGGCCGACTCTGAGCCAGTGCCCCGTCTGTTCCCATACAGAAGCCACTTGAAGCTTTTCCTAGTGTTAGCTGTCCTCAGACTGGTTCGCTGGAGCGGCCCAGCTGCCTGGTTCCCTTCTGTCCAGTAAACAGTTGTAAAAGCTGGAGAGGCCATGCAGTTTGTGTAAACAGCAGCATGGCCTGGGACCCCTGGCTGACGCTCCTGCCTCCCTGAGCAAGTGACAGCTGCTGATCCCCAACCCTCTCCAGGCAGCTGTGGCTGAGGTGACTCAGATGAGCTGTGCCTTCTGCCCAGGACCACCAGGTGGGGGCTCAAATGAGGTAGGACTTGTGAGGATGAGGTTGCCCCCATCAAGAGTAATGCATGCCTGGGAGGCAGGTGCAGTTACGTACCCTTCACCCCACTCTTCCATGAGAAGGAAACTTGGTTCAATGGATTGCCTAAATCATACTACCAAGAAGGAACAGAGCTGGGACTTGAACCCAGGTCTGCATAGGTTCACTGCTCTCAACTGTGAGTGCCTCCAAATGTATCTTGTGATTCTTGACTTACAGGACACGACAGTTGTCATCATTGTTTGGCTCATGAATCATTAGAGTACACGTGTGTGCACATGTGCCTATACACGTGTGTATATGTGTATATGTGTTGGGGGTGTCTCTCTGTGCTCGGGGGTGAGTGAGGTATTTCTACTCACTCTAAGATCATGTGGGAATGATAACTATGGTAAGAGCTACACTGTGGTCACTTATCTTCCCCATAAGCATGTCTAGGGGAAAGAAGTCAGCTACATGCTTCTTACTCTGCCTGAGTGCTAAGCTCTCTGTAATCCCTGCTCCCCAGCTCTACAAAGCAGGGATTTTTATGGCCCTTCTCCTCCAGTAGCACAGAGAGTCACACAGCCAGCATGTGGCCCAAGGTGACCATCTCCGGAGACTGCTTTTGACTTTGTCCTGTTCACCTTTGCTTCATCCTAAGAGGACAGTGGGAGGAGGAGCAACTCTCTTTCAGTACTGGGGCTGTCGCATGTGTGGCCATGTACCCCTACAACAACGCCGGGATGAATATATCTACCTCAGCTTTACAGGTGGGGACACTGGGGATAGAGGGTGTTCAGTGTCTTGTCTAAACTCACCCAGTCACCAAGTAAGAGAGTATCTTGGGTAGGTTTAGTTCGAGTCATGAGACACCTTCTCTTTGAAACTGAATTTTCAAAGCGATCAGGACACGCTTAGTTTGAGGATGAGTCGGGAGAAGCTGATCTCTTCCCTGATGGGCACAGCTGTGCAGAACAGGTTATAAAGTTCTCAGACAGCTCTGTGCGCCACTGGATGAACCCATCCATGCAGCCCCAAGAGAGAGGACCCCGACTGCTGTGAGGCAGGGTTCCTCTCTGTGTGTCTGACACTCAGAAAGATTCTGGGAGCCCACCGAGTGCTCGGGACCAGTCAACCTAGAGTAAATAAGCAGACACAATGTTCCTAGGATCTGTTCAGGACCTAGGTTTACTAAGCACATTCTCAGATTTTTGTAGTCTGGTTTGAACAGATACTGGGTAAGGGGCCTAGTTTTTATCCCTACCCACAGTGTCACTTGAGCAGGTCCACAGGCCACTGGGTTGTCCTATCCCTCAGCTACCCTCAGTGTGGCTTGCTACCTGCCCCAACAACAGTAGAAGTTCAAATAGATGGAGAGGAGAGAGATTTTAGCCCCCCAGCTCTGCTCATGTCCCTTAGGGCGCTATTTGAGTCAAAGGAGGGTGATGGAGAACTGAGCTCTGGTTTAGTAAATACAGTGGAAAAGAGGGGGGATAATTGAGCTCCTACTGTGTACCACCTGGGCCAGGGACATTTCTGTTCATCCATTCAGTACCTGTGTTAGACCTCAGGATGTCATGGCTCACAGAGGTACACAACTCACCAGAGTTTCCAGCTCAGGTTAGCTGGCTCTCTCCAAGGTGGATGCATTTTGCAGTTGATGTCACCCTGCCTCTAGGTAGTTACTTGAGTGTCACTGTCCAAATCGAGAGAGAGAGAGAGAGAGAGAGAGAGAGAGAGAGAGAGAGAGAGAGAGAGAGAGACAGAGAGAGAGAGAGAGACAGAGAGAGAGACAGAGAGAGACAGAGACAGAGAGACAGAAAGAGAGAGAGATTGAGAGAGACAGAGACAGAGAAAGACAGAGTGTGGACTTTGGAGTTCAGGTGACAGTTCAGGTCAACTTCACCTGATGGACTGTCAAATCCAGCATTTTAGCATGCCCATGAGCTTGGACAAACCCTACCTTCCCTTCCAGGATCTTCTCTAGGGGAGACAGAGAGCAAATGCTCAACATCAGAAACCCTTTGTTAGCTTGGAACAGATGTCATAAAGTTTGCTAAAATTGGGCTTCATCAGCTCTGGTTACTTTTTTATTATTGTTTTTCTTTCTTTATAATTTTTTAATTCACTTTTTGTGGTAATCAAAGTAATGTGTTCCTGCTGAACTTTCTTGGGAAATACAGAAATGAAAACAAATAAGAAATTCAAAAATAATCACAAAGATAAGAAGCCCTTCAGAATCTGATCATTCAGAGATAAATATCGCTAATATGATGTTGGTTCATTATAATTCTACCATCCAAGAACTAACCAGGCCTGACCCTGATTAGTTTCCAAGACCAAGTGATATTGGGTGTGTTCCATGTGGTATGGCTGTAGACCCTTCCTTCATATTTCTTTGCACTTTAACCTTAATTTTATAGTCTACTTTTTAAACTCAACCTTCCATCCTAATTATTTCTTTATATCGTTAAAGATTCTTCAAACACAGTTTTAGCCTGCAGAGTTATTTTAGCCAGGCAATTGCTTCATCATCCTTGTGGTTGGCTTTATGAGTGTGTGTTTCCTTTGAGGATTATCTCAGGGACACACACATTGTGATGGCTTTTGCACACAATTGTAGCATTTGGGAACTCAGCTCTCAGAGCCCATGGTATGAGTCTGTCCTGCAAGATGATTCTAAGGGGGACATCGAGGCACACAATCACACAGTCAGAGGACGATTTTCTTCAAGTTCTTGGTTTTTCATGCCAAGGTGAGGTTCTGTGTTTGAGGTTCAGAGACCGGCTGACAGGTGCGTCTGGGAACTCCAGTTGCTAAAACCAGGACAGAGCCAGGTAGGTGGGGAAGCGGTTCTTCTTGTTTGGGCCCATTGTGCTTTCCACATCTTCCTGACACTCTTACTGGTCTCTCTTCTTAGTGAAATGAGAGCATGGAGCCTTTGGCAGGCAGTAGCTGTTATGTCATAATTGTTTTCGTTGCATTTATTTTATTTTTTTAGCCATTTGTTTTAACTGGTACTGATGTTTTCACCCGAGACACAAACCTTTCATTTAAGAAAAGGCAATGACAGTGGTCACTAACACTTACTGGGTGCTCGCTTGTGCTAGGCCTGGTCAGCACTTCGTCTAGGGCAGCTCATTGAGACCTCACATCAACCCTCGGAAGCAACTGCCATCAATGAACCCAGCGTACAGCTAAGGAAACTGAGGCACGGAGGGGAAGTAAAAAAACTTGCCCAACAGCATAATGCTAATTAATGACAGGGCCCCGATTCTGATCTTAGCTTTCAGGACCATTGCTCGTAAAATGAAAGACTATTCAGTCAAATAAATGTGGAACATAGATGTGACAAAGATGGCGAGAGTAATATGGTGATGACTCAAATGAGTAATAGCTTCGTGACACCAGAGCATCACTGAGGGCAAGCTATCCCAGAGCAATACAGGGAAAGCTAGGGACCTGTCCCTGAAAGAGGCCACATAGCTCATAGTCTGCTGCAGGGATGAGATGGGGTTCCCAAAATTGCCTCCTTTGGGAGGGACACACAGGCCACAGTGACACACCAACAGAAGAAGGAGGTTTCCAGAGGTCTCAAGTCTCCTGGCTCATCAGAAGCAGGCTGGAAACACCTGGGCTTTTTGCTCACAGTGCACTGGGCCTTAGTGAGGAGCTGGCTCAGTGTTGAGGAGTGCCCCCCACTCAGGATCATGTGGGAAGATGCGGCAGCCCTGTATCCCAAACAGCACCCCAATCTCTTTCATGTCAGTTTCCTCTCATGCAACCCTGGTAGTGTCCACTCGGTAGAGTTAAAGCCCTTAGTCTGTCAACTGTCCTCAGCAACCACAATAGATCAGTTGTTATTATTTTCAGCATCTACCTGTTTCCTTCCAGAGTCCATCAGGAAGAATCAATCCTACTGGGTTTGAGGGAGGCTGTGCCCACCCTGGGTCCTCCCTGTGTAGACAGCCTAAGGAGAGTGGCGACTGGGAGACCCTGTGGAGAGTCCCTCCTTCCCTGCCTTAGGATCTGAGGCCTGTTGACATACACAGACTAATCTACCCAGTATTGTAGATAAAGCTTTCATGGGGAATGTGAATGGCATGGAGGCTAGGAAGCTTCCTAATAGTGCCCTGAGTAAACCTACCCTCTTTCTCCTTTGGAGATATCCTTTGGGACTCTTGTGTGGCACAGACAGACTTTCCCTACGCAAGATAAGCATCCAGCTAGAAGTATCTGGACTGTTTCCACCCCCTCACCCCCACTGGAGTTCAATGCTGGCAATTCTGGACAGGAAGGAAATGTTCTCTTAACTTCTTCTGGGTTATTTCCTGCAGGTAGCAGGGAGGGTCGCCATTGTTTAAGCACGATGGATGTAGCAGGTATTTTATACCTGTGATCTCACTAAATCAACCCATTAGCCATACAAGGGACATAGGAACAAACTGACTCAGGTTGGCAAGGTTTCATATCCAAGACCACTAACTAGGCTGTCTGTCTGTCTGTTTGTATTGAGACAAAGTATTTTTCCCCCTTTGGTTTTTCAAGGTAGGGTCTCTGGAATTCACTATGTGGTCTCAGAGTGGCCTTGAATTCATGGTGATCTTCCTACGTCTGCCTCCCAGTGCTGGGATTAAAGGCATGCACCACCATACCCAGCTGAGACAAGGTCTTGCTATGTAGCTAGGCTGACCTTGAAGTCACTATGTAGCCCAAGCTGGCCTGTAATTTGTGTGGATTCTACTGCATCAGCCTTTCAAGTGCTGAGGTTACAGGTGAGAGTCACTACACCTGGCTACTAGTTACTCCACTCTGTGGAGGTTGGGGAGTTAAACCTCCAAATCACCAACTCTGTGTGACTTTGAGCTAATGACCAAACTTTTCTCTGCCTCACTCTCCTTCCTATACTGACAGCAATAGGACTGTTCCAAGGGTAGTTACGAAGAGGAAACGGACCGCCCTGTCTAAAGCATTGTACATGTCCTCAGTGAGTAACCGTGGCTGTTCTTGCAGCCCAGATCAGCATCAAGTACTCAGAACTCTTCTGTTTTGGGACCCTAAATGCTTAGTGTCTATATTGATATTTTCAGCTTGTCCAGAAATTGGCTTCCTTCTAGAGTATAGCCTCCTCCTGCCTTCTTACCTTGTTCTTCTCTCCTAGCAGAGGTCCAGTGGTCCCTGATATTGGAAGGTGATGACAGCGAGGTTAAGTGTTGTCAGGAGGCCTCCCAGAGGAGCACCATGTTGGGGGTATTCTAGTATCTAACTTGTTTAGTGACCTGGAGTAGTTGTTTATGCAGAGGCTGACTCAGGGTAACCAACCTCTCGAGAGCACAAGGCTGCTTGCTCGCAGCTAGTGGGTCAGGAAACTGGGAAAGGGGAGTGCTGGCACCCAGGTGTTTTCCCTTTATATTCAGTCCAGGTCCTCAGCCCATAGATGGTGCTGCCCCCACTCACGGTGGGGTTCTCTCTTTCACAGATACTAGGCATTTCTTAACCCAATCAAGTTGATGATCAAGTTTAGAGAGATAGAGATTATGGTCAAAACCAGGAAGTTCTGAGGGAAAGTATGATGTCACCTGGTGACCCATGTCTGTCCATCAAAGAGACCCCTCCAGAGCCAAGGAGGGGGCAATCCCTTCAGGGAAGGTTAAGTGACCCTTTCTTCTTGCTGCAGGAAAGCTCACTGTAAACGAATGGCAGGATTCCCACAGTCTGTTTAATCTATCTCCAGGCTATATTCAATTCTATCATTCTTGGTTATCAAGCATCAGAAACTTATGCGGACTACCTTACGAGTTGATTTTGTGACTGTGTGGCCCAATGTGACTGACTCCCAGAGATGGTTTTGATGTACCGGAAGGTATTTCAGAAACTTGAAGGAAGAAGCAGACAGCCAGGCCTCAGGAAGGCAGGTACCTGAGCAGCTCTGGGGCTGTCACAGGAGGCCACAATAGCAGAGCCATCAAGCTCATTTTAAGTTCATTTTATCAAAGCTCTTTAAAGAGCTGGGAGTGGTGGCACATGTCTGTAATCCCAGCACCTGGGAGGCAGGTAGGAGGATTAGGTATTCAAGGCCAGCTTTGGCTATACAAGGTGCTAAGGTCAAAGCCAGTCTGGACTACATGAGACCCTATCTCAAAAAATTAATAATTAAAAAAATTAAGTATGCATCTTTAATATATATTTATTTTAAAGCATATGGCTAAGTATTTTAAAAGATACAAAAACAGCATTGGGAAGATGGCTCAGTGAGTCAAATGTTTTCTGTGTAAGCATGAGGACCTGAGTTCAGATCCTGAGAACCCATGTAAAATTCTAGGTGTGGTGGTGTGTATCTGTCATCCTAGTGCTGGCAAGGCAGAGACAGGAAGTTCCTGGGCTCACTGGCTAGCCAGCTGTTGCAGTCAGCCACACTCCGCTGGGATGAATCTTCAAACCAGGCACAATTTGGGGAGGAAAGTATTTATTTAAGCTACAGATCCAGCGGAAGTCCCATAAAAGTGAAAGAGGCTGGTCCTCTTTCACAGGTCCAAGCAGAGAGAGAAACCCATCACCAACACCACACACACGAAACAGCAAACAGGCAGGAGGGTAAAGGAGAGAATCTCTTTCCCTTTATATAGGCTTAGGGTAGGGTCCTACAACCCTTTCCCAGACTTAATGGCTTCCTGAGTCTCTGGAATTTCCTTCCTGCACTGCCCACATAGGAAAGGATGTTTACTTCTAGCTTCTTTGAGCTTCTTTACATCCTGCCCCTTGCTGAGAGGCTGCCTTCCTATAATCATCCTCAGAGACCCACCCAAGAGTTACTAAAAAGGTCAAGTTGACAACAAAACCTAACCATCACACCAGCCTAGCAGAATTGCTATGTTCCAGGTCCAGTGAGAGACCCTGCCTGAAAGAATAAAGCAGGGAGTGACTGAGAAGATACCTGATGTCACCTCTAGCCTCCACACACATGCACATACACCTGCACACACCTATGAACACACACCTAACCACACACAAAGATACACAAATAGACATATTAAAATTTTTCATTGTTATTATTTATTTGTGTGTATTTCTGTGTATGCATGTCTATGACGTGTGTGTGTGTGTGTGTGTGTGTGTGTGTGTGTGCACATGTGGAGGTCAGAGGACAATCCTGGTGTGTTTCTCCTCTTCTTCTGCACTGTTGCCAATGCTGCTTAGAAGATTCTGGATTCTCTTGGCTCTGCTTCCCATTGCCTTGGCACATTGTGGTCACAGATGTATGCACCACTTGGTGTCCAGCTTTATGTGGGAGCTGAGGAGGATTGAACTTGGCAGGTTGTAAGCAAGTGCCATCTCCCCAGACTCCCAAAACAGACATTTTTAAAGAATAAAAAAAAATGAAATTATAGTGTGAAAAACATGTGTTTTTTTTTTTAAACGGTGCCAATAGTTTTTCTGCTTTCCCTAAAAACATATTCTTTAGAAAGAGACATGGCACTGCTTATGCTTTATTGGTTTTGACAATTGTGGCTTGGCACTTTGCATAATCTCTGGCTTTAAGGACTGTCATGGCTGAAAGAGACACTTTATCAAACAGGCTCCCAACAAGGAGCCAAACCCAAGTTCATGGCTCGGGAGACTTTAATAAATAGAGTGTTTACAGACATACAGGAGCTGGCTAGGATGGCACCCAGGAGCACAGCAAATACAGCAGGAGGTCATCTAGCCCTGGCTAGGAGGGACAAGCAAAGGAAACGGTGTCGCCAGAGACCAGAGCACTCTGGGGTCAGGGAAGGTGTCCCTTCAGAAGGCGAGATTCTGGCCCTGCCAGCGATGGTGGGGGAGGGGAAGGATGACCAATCTTCTTCCCACTTCCTGCTGGTGCATCCACAGATCAGCCAGCATGTCAGGGAGGCCAAGTGGTAGCACCCATGATGTGATCCTGGAGTGAGGAGTAGAGGCTGCCGGGGGTCAGGGAAGGTGAGGTGGAGAAGGGAAGGCCGAGGCAAACCAGCTCAGGCACCTTGTGTGGCAAAGGAATTTCTCTCTTTCTGAATAGGGGGCTAAATTTTTAATTTTAGGGCTGGAGAGATGGCTCAGCAATTAACATGCTTACCTGCAAAGCCTACAACCTGGGTTCGAGTCCCCACTTCCCTTGGGAAGCTAGATGCACAAAATAGCGCATGCGTCGGGAGTTCATTTGCAGTGAGTGTCTCAAAGCCCTGGTGCACATTCTTTTCCTCTCTCTCTTTTCCAATAAATAAAAATTAATTTTATCTATGAGTTTGCAAAACTGAGCATTTCTTCTCGCTTTAGCACAAGCAGGAGTAACAGCAGGTTTGTGTTCCCTTTTTTATTTCAGGAGCTTTTTAAGACATGTGTCCATTTCATGATAGTTAGTTTGGTTAAAAATAGGTAAATATGTATCATTGACCCACTTGGGGACATTCAAATGGTGTCACCCTTTACTGAAAGCAACTGAGTACACAGTGTCTTAGAATTATGAAATTCCCCTTTGTCCTTACAATGCCTCCCAAACTGGCCACGACGGTGACCTTTCAACTTCCATCTTATGGACTGAATGTTTATTAAATATTAAGGGAGTTTGCTTTGTCTCTCCTTTTTAATAAAAATAGAGAACATTTTAAACTTTTCTTCCTATGTCTCAAGGGGTCACCTTATATTCCTTTTATTTTTTTGAGGGTTTTGGTGCCCTTGAACTTGCCTCATCCTCCCAAGTGCTGGGATTCCAGGCTTGCATTCCATGCCAGGCACAGCCCTTGTTCCTCAGTTAGGCCTGTTGCTCTATGAGGGCCACCGCTCTAGCACACCTGTCCAGCTTCAGCCGGCTCCGATGGCTCCTCGCCCACCTCGAAGTTCTCAAGAGAAAGCTCTCCAGTGGCCCAGAACAGGATCAGTCATCAAGGTCAGTGGTTAGGATTGTGGGACAAAGATGGAGCCACAGGGAGTCATCCCTGTTACCCCATAGCTTTAAGAAAGGGAAAGTTCTAGAATGGGAGGGGCAGGGAATGGGAATCCACAAAAATAAATCATATTTGAAAGTTCTAGAATGAATGATATCTAAGTATGCCAACTAAAATTTTCTTTTAAGAAGTTATCGTCAAAGGATGTTGTTAATTGTCAACATGAATCGGCTTATCTGCTCTGCCGTGTGCAGGTCTCAGTCTATGGAGCCTCTGAAACTCCCCAGCACACACACACACACACACACACACACACACACACACACACACACACAGAATTTCTTCCACAGAGGACTTAGCATATCCATTGGTTGTGGGCACTCCATTGGAGGGTGGCCTTATTTCTCGATGTTATCCTGGTATGTTGTGTAGTTCACTATGTTGTGTAGGTGTAGTTCACAAGACTTTGCCTAACTTGGAGGCATACTGCTCCTTAGGCCTGCTGGGCCCAGCAGAGGAAAATGAATATGGTAGGCAATGGACCTCAAGGATCTAATTGACTTAGATCAGGAAACACTCGGCAGGTTGTCCCTGCATCACTGTTCGTATAGTTTAGAGGACACCAAAGTCACTTGGGCAAAGGAAGTGTAGCTTTTCAGAGCCTGGAGCCAAAGGTTCCATTTACTGAAGTCTGCACGAACTTGTTTGACATGACAAGAATAAGGAAGAAGGTGGCTCCTTTCCATAAATCCAAGCAGGGAAAGACATCACCAAGCAGCCAGCCCCTCAATCAAGCATCGACATCAGCACACACAAAACCCGACAGTGCACAGACTTGCTTTCTCACACCTTAGGGCTGGACTCCAGGATCTGCCCCCAGTGACACCTCCTAGACCCAGGCAACTGGAGACTCAAGTTACAAGCTTTAATAAAACACCTGAGTCTATGGGGGACATACAGACAAACTATCATACTGTTCGAACCCTCCTGAAAGAACGTGTTTCTGTTCCTCAGGGCAACCTTAAGCCAGTCTCCTGCTGATATCTCTAAATTGAACGATACATGAGATCTTCTATTTTAGCTTCCAACACCACCTAGAAGATGCTGTGGGAAAAGGTAGCTAGGGGCATACAATGTGCGTGAGTGGATGTAGAATGGTTGTCCCGAGACATACAGCATCCTTGGGCACCTGCATAACCACCAAGGAAGTGTGTGATAGTGTACACCTGTCCTCCTAGTGTGATAGTGCATACCTGTCCTCATAGTGTGATTGATAGTGCACACCTGTTCTCCTAGCGTGATAGTGCACACCTGTCTTCATAGTGTGATACTACACACCTGTCCTCCTAGTGTGAGAGTGCACACCTGTCCTCCTAATGTTATTGAGGCTGAGGCAAGAGGATCATGGGTTTCAGGTTAGCCTCGTGCCAAGTTGAGATTCTGCCTCAAAAAGGGACAGAGAACTATCATGGTTTATTTTCTATATTTATGGAAGCTGTCAATAAAAAGTTAAAAATAAACAACAAAAGGAGAAAAAAGAGCTCAGGAAAAGAGTGAAGCCCAGGGTGGGGGAGATGGCTGGGCAGGTAAGAGTGTTTTCTGCACAAACATGAGGCCCGAGAGGCCCAGGTTCACCCTGAATTTATTTCCCTACCACTCACGTAATCAGGTGCATGCCTTTAATCCCCTTCCCTTGGGGAACTGAGACCGGAGGTTTGCTGGCCAGCCAGTCTAACCAAAACTATGGCAACTCTAGGGTCAGTGAGAGACCCCATCTCAAGGAAACATGTAAATGAGTGAAAAGAATAGGACACCTGACGTTCGCCTTGGCCTTGTGTGTGCATGGGACAAACACATCTGCATCTATATATGCATGCACCACACACACCACACCATGCACACATAACATACTACATATAATCTGCATGCACACACACATGTGCAAACAAAAAGAAGTGAACTACTTTTGTTAGGCTAGAGACATCCAAACTGTATTTCAACCAGAAAGCCTATGCTGAGACTATGTAATTGTTATAAGATTGGAGGTCATTCTCCAAAAGGGACATTCTGATTCTCTGTGACACTTCTGTCCTGTGAGCCAGGCAACTGCGAGTTGTGGAGTGTGTGTGAATCTCTAAGCCTGGGACCTGGAGGAATGGGGCCATTCACAATGATTCCATGAACCAGGTCTGGTGACACAAGCCTGTCATTAGAGCTACTTGAGAGGCTAAGACAAAGAATCTCAAATTCAAATCCTGCTTAGGCTGTAGCATTAGTTCAAGACCAGCCTAGGCAAGTTAGTAAAACTTTGCCTTAAAGTAAGTTGAAAAAAAAGAAGGAAAGAAAGGGAAAAGGGCTGGGGAATTAGATCACTGTCAGAATGCTTGCCTGGCATGTGTGAGGTCATGGGTTTGATCCCCAGAACTGCACCAAACAACAAAAGCATTCCCTGACAAAAACCTTACTGAACACCTCAGGTTACTTGCCCTTGGAATATATGAGTGACAGGCACTGGTCAGTTAGGTAAAGAGGCAAGAAAGGGTGGTCGGTGCTCAGGACATATAAGTACTGAGGTGTATTTGGAATGACCAGTTTTCATGATGATAAAGTGTCCAGAGATCCCAGAGTTCTTTTATCAGAGAAGACCAGCCCCTTAACATCAGAGCGGGCCAGGGGCTCAGGCCTTCCTACTTGATTTTAATTCTCACCCTTCAGTTTTAGAAATTAAGTCACAACAGAGAGAGAGAGAGAGAGAGAGAGAGAGAGAGAGAGAGAGAGAGAGAGAGAGAGAGAGAGAGAGAGAGAGAGAGAATGCACTATCCAGACCATTTCTCCAAGGGACCACTTATTTATTTACTTGAGTTTTGAAATTTTAATTAATTTGAGACACTGTCTCGTGGAGCCCAGGGTGGCTTCATACTCACTGTATTGCTCAGTGCCGGGATTACAGGCGTGTACCACCATGCCCACCTTCTAAGGGGTCATTTCTGCCCTCATACACTAGGTTAAAGGTCTCCCACTTGGCAACGGCAAGTGGCAGGCATAAATACTGAGAATTTCCTGTTTGGAAAGCAGCTCACGCAATGCAGAGCAGAGAGGGGACCAGACAGGAACCTGGAGAGTTAACTGTGGTCCGAATCTGACTAAAGCACCCTGGGTAAACTAGGAAGTTTTAGAAATGCCAGAGTTCCCCTCAGGGACCAGCCAGGCCCAGCCCAGGATGGAAGCACATTTAGATGCTCTGGCTACTATTTCTGGAAGCTGAATCCCATTAGTTCACTGCTGCTAATGGCGGGCACTCAAGGAGTCCTTCAGGAGATCAAGGGCCACTTCCTGCTCAACCCCAGTTCAGTCTGCTCAGAGCTGGATGTGGTACCAGGAGCTCAAAGCTTGCTCCCCACCCCCCAGACCTTCATGAAGGATGGATACGACTCAAGGCTGTTTCAGGCATCCTGTACAGCGTGGACTCTGGATAAGCCTAGAGTTTTGGAAAAGTGGGATCAGAAGAAGCATCCAGAAACTTCTCTGCGTCTCTCCTTGGTTCTTGAATTTGTAGGGAGGCACCGCTGTGGGGACCACAGCCACTTTTCCTGCTGAGGTGTAATTACTTTTCATATGCCCATGGGCAGCCTGAGGGGCCGCAGCCAGGGGGACAGGGTAACTGTGTGATGTTCTTACTGGACCACATTTGGAGGGATTGGAAGAGAGGGGAATGGAATGTATTCTGGGAAGTTTCCAGCCCAAACCCCAGAGGAGTAGAATCGATGTTCAAGGGATAGTCACATTCCTGTTTCCCTAGTAGCCTGTCCGTTTTAAAAAATTTATTTGCAAGCAGAGAGAGACAGAGAGAGTATGGGTATGCCAGGGCCTCCAGCTGCTGCAAATGAATTCCAGATGCATGCACCACTTTGTGCATCTGCCTTTTCGTGGGTACTAGGGAATTGAACCCAGGTGGGTAGGTTTATGCAGGCAAGGGCCTTAACCACTGAGCCTTCTCTCCATCCCAGTCTGTTCTTATGAAAGGGAAACAAAACTTGGATTTTCTGACAATGGGACAAATCTTGTCTTTATTTCATGGAGACTTCAGGGTGGAAATACAAGATGCAGCTCTCATTTGTGCCTTTGCTTTTCAAAACACATCTCTGTGAATGTCTTTGCTGGCAAAGTTCCAAGTACCTCCTGTGAGACGTGGTATACTCTGCAAACTGATCCATTTGTGGGGGGCTGGGGAAATGGCTCAGAAGCTTAAGCTGGGCGAAACAGTGAATACGCTGTGATCCCAACACCTCTAGTCTACATCAGTGGGAGATGGAGCCAGGAGAATTGGGATGCTTGAAGACCAGCTGGACCGGAGCACATGCAGTGGCCAAACAAGAGAGACCCTGACTCAGAAGAAGGCATAGGAGAGGACAAACACCCGGAGATTGTCCTTCCTTCTCCACATGTGCACACCCATTTACCCACAAACACACCATACACGTTCATTAAAAATGGATCTCATTGCCCAGTGTGGTGGCACACACCTTTAATCCCAGCATTTGGGAGGCAGAGGTAGGAGGGTAGCTGTGAGTTCGAGGCCAGCTTTGGACTACAGAGTAAGTTCCAGGGCTAGAATGAGACCCTACCTAAAAACAAAAAGAAAAAAACCAAAATTAATCCTATTTTGGGACTGGAGGTAGTGGTGGTGATGGTGTGTGTAAGCACTCGCCTTCCCTAATGTCTAGACCCCCGATTGTGCTGTACCTGCACCTCCATCTCTTACCTCTGAGCTGAGTGGCACCATCAGCCAGGTTTATGTCTGTTCACGGAGCTTGGCCCTTCATAGGTGCTCAGTCTGGGTTTGCTCAATGGAAGAACAGCGGAGGGACCTACCCTACATCTTTTTTTTTTTTTTTTACTTTAAAAGATTTTTCTGAATTTTCATATTGTCATTATTTATCTTGTGTAATTGATTTTTTTTCTAATTTATTGTCCATAATGAGTTACAACATTTAGTGGGCAAACAATGAGTTGTTATCCCCAATTCCCCACTGCCCTCCCCTCCCCCCTCCACTGGATAACCTCCTCCATGGGTCTACCCTACATCTTGACAAGTTTATCTTTCTGTAGCTCAGAGGCAGAGCATGTGCCCAAAATGTATAAGGTTCTGGATTCAATCTTCAGAACAAAGGAAAGCAAATGAAGGAAAATGAAACAATAGACAATTCTATTCTTCTTCCACTGAGTTATTTTGGTATCCTGTTGAAATCAATTGATTCTAAGTGTAACAGTTCACTTATGGACTCTCAATTCTGTTCAATTGATCTGTATGTCTTCTTATTTTAATATGTCACCATAGTTTTATAGTAGGTTTTGCAGTGGGAAATGTCAATCTTTTTTCAGTGATTCATTTATTTTTATTTATTTGAGAGAGAGAGATTGAGAGAGAGAAAGAGAGAGAGAGAGAGAGAGAGAGAGAGAGAGAGAGAGTCACAAAGAGAGAATGGGTGTACCAGGGCGTCCAGCCACTGTGAATGAACTCCAGACACACGCACCACCTTATGCATCTGGCTTTATATGCACACTGGGGAATTGAACCCTGGTCCTTCTGCATTGCAGGCAAATGCCTTAACCGCTAAGCTATCTCTTCAGCCCTCAATCATTTTTTGAAAGACTGTTTTAGTTATTTTAAAAAATATTTTTATTTGTCAGTAGAGAGAAGAGAAACAGAGAGGAAATGTGTGCCAGGGCTTCCAGCCACTGCAAATGAACTCCAGATGCATGCACCACTTAGTGCATCTGGCTTTCTGTGGGTCCTGGGGAATCAAATCAAATCAAGTCATTAGGTTTTGCAGGCAAATGCCTTAACCTCTAAGTCATCTCTCCAGCCCAGCTTTAGTTACTTTTGCTCCTTTTTGTTTCCATATAAATTGGAAATATCTGCTTGTTATTTTTTGTAAAACTACTCCACAAATATTAATTTTTACCCTATGATTTTGATAGGGGCTAAAGATCAATTTGGAGAATATTCTCATCATAACACTATTAAGTAGTCTTTTGATAGAAGAAAATGGCATGGCATTTCATCTACTTAGGTCTTCTTTAATCTATTTCGATAATTTCTTTTTTATACTATAATTTTTGCATTTATTTTGTTAAGTGCATTTATTTCCTAAGTATTTAGTCTCTTGTTGAATGGTTTTCATTAATTTCATTTTCAGTTTCTTTCATTGCTGCTGTGTAGGAATATAATATATTTTTGTGCATCAATCTTACATCCTGTAACCTTGCTGAACTCATTTATTCTAATAGGATTTTAGTGGATTCCTCAGGATGTTCTATACTGTTTCCAAGGCAAGTTCCTGGGGACCTTGTTGGGCACATTTTTTTTTATTTCATTGGAAGGATTTTGAAGGGAACTTTGTGGTTGGCCTGGAAAAAATGTGAAAGCAAGTATTCCCCAAATTTCATTTATCTTCATTTTAAAGATTTGCTCTTTGAAACAGATTTGAATTTAAGTCTGATGTGGCTGAGGTGTTGCATCAGGAGCTGAGGGGTTTACTAGGGCCGTGGCTTATGTAACAGAATTTAATTTTCTAAGAGTCTGGAACAGTCCAAGATCAATGTCACAGGTTTGATGCTGGTGGCTGCTTCTTTCACTTCTCCTCCTCTAGCATCTTGAACTTCTGATCTTTCTGCCTCCATCTCCCTCATGCTGGGATTATAGTTGTGTACCATCACACCAGTTTCAGCACTTCTGAGGATCAAAATCAGGGCTTGGTAAACACAAAACTAGCCCTCTACCAACTGAGCTACATCCTAACAGGCTTGACTTCTTCTGAGGCATTTTTCTGATGGCCACCTTCACCCTATGTCCTCACACGCACTCCTGTAGTCTCTCAGTGTCCAACTTCCCTCTGCTTATAAGGACAACAGTCAGATTGGATTAGGACCATCCTAAGGGCCTCATTTTAATTTAATCATCTCTTTCAAGGCCTTATCTCCAACAACACTCATAGTCTGAAGTACTGGGGGTTAGGGTTTCAGTGTAAGAATTTGAAGGGGCCACAATTCAGCCCACACCAATAGTCTTTGTGGTTTTCCTCACAAAGATCTGATCTCTGGTTAGTTGCAGAATTTGTGAAATAAGGCAATCACTGTGGCCACCAAGTGGCAGGGGCCTGGAGCCAGAATTTAAAGAGCGCTGTTTATTGTCCCTGAGCTAATGGGTCCTGGGTGTGGTTCCGGTTTGACATTTTTCTGGAGACTCATGGGGTCATAAAACCACATTAAGGAGGGTCAGTGACCAGCTATCAGACTCACACATATACAAGACATCTGGTACCTCTACTTGCACAACCTGTTTTGAAAACCATAGCAAGCTATCTCTCTCTCTTTCATTCACTCTTGCTCTCGCTCTTCCTCCTTCCCTTGCCCTTTGACCTCTCCCACCCCACCATGTGAAGATATAGTGAAAACACAACACTTATACTCCGGGAAGAGAGGCTTCATCAGAACCCATCTAAACAAAACTTTGATCATGAACTTTCAGGCTTGAGAACTGTGAGGAGATAAATACCTGTTATTTAAGCCAATCCATACACACATGCATACAGTACACACATAAATGCAGAAAGGCATACATAAATACATACACACGCTTACAATATAGACATACACACATACATACGCACATGCATGTATAATAACCAAGATCCTCATGTTAAACAGTATGGTGACATTCTTGCCCACTCCTTCTGTGTGGTGACTGCAAAGCCAG
This sequence comes from Zapus hudsonius, assembly GCA_004024765.1. NCBI lineage: Eukaryota > Metazoa > Chordata > Mammalia > Rodentia > Dipodidae > Zapus > Zapus hudsonius. The sequence continues at coordinate 6,044 of PVHP010016343.1, read as the reverse complement.
AAACGAATCTTGCTGCAATTTTGCTCCCTTTAGAGCTAAGGGTCAGTTTTGCAAGATGTAACCACGCTTTGCCCTGAAAGTCTTGCGGTCACCGAATGCTGCCCATCTCGGTTGGTATTGCCCATAGGACATGATCCTCAAGATTCCCTGGGGGGGGTGCCAGCACTCAGGAGTCTCCCCACCTCAGCACAAGTTACCTCTTTCTTTGTTCTCTTTTCCAGCTGCTATTTTTAACTCTCTTGGCCCCTGAGTGTTTTTATTGACATCTGGCCACAAGCCTTTTAGGAAACAGGCAGTTATAAATCAGCCACTGGGAAATCAATAAAAGCCAAGGCAAGCTCTGGCAGGACTGATTTGTCCCCAGATAACCAGGATCCTGCAGGCTCAGGATTTGGGCCCATGGGGATGTCTGCAGGAGGCAGCCGGGAAGGGACATTGCTCCTGAGAGAGGGGTGGGCTGCCACTCCTGAAGACCTGCAGGCCTCTTTCCATAGTGGCTTCTCATGGGGCCTCCATCTCACTGACTTAGAGTTCTCTGCATCAGTTATCTTCTTGTCTTCTGAGGCTCTCATTCAAGGTCAAAGTATGTCCCAAGAAAGGAGAGAGAGCCTGGAGAAGGTGTGTGAGCTCAGTGCAGAGGCATGGAAGGCAGGGATCTCTATCAAGCTGTCTGTTGTCAGGCCTTTGGTCTTCAGGAGTAAGGGGAGGCCAGGCTTCTGGACAGCAGTACTTCAGGGAGCTGAAAGTCTAAAGGTCATTGTGCAGAAATTGGAAGCCAGGTCCGAAGGGTGCTGGTCAAGGTCACAGAGTAGTGACATACTCAGCTCACACAGAAATGATCTTAATATGTTATTGTAGCTGTGCACAGATGCACACCTTTAACCCCAGCACTGGGGTGGGGGGAACGAGGCAGAGGTAGGAGGATCACTGTGAGTTCAAGGCTCTCCTGAGACTACATAGTGAATTCTACATCAGCCTGGGCTAGAGCCAGACCCTACCTTTTCCCCCTTTCCCCCCCCCCCAAAAAAAAAAAAGAAATGATCTTCCCAAGAGTGCTTGGCTGAGGAGAGATGACAAGTTGTAGATCAAGAGCCTAAATGAAGGGCTCTCCATCCTCAAGCTAAGATGACATAAGGCAGTAAGTTCATCTCCTGCAGATCTCCCTCCTACCCGAGGGCTCTGCCTATGTGTGTTGTAAACGCACAGAGTTCTTGGCCTGCGACAATTGAAGTTCTTGTAACCTTCTTGTAATTCTTGGTAATTCTAGCACTCTGGAGACTGAGGCAGGAGGAGTGCCATGAGTTGGAGGTGAACCTGGCATCAGAGCTTTAAAAAAAAATCATGTAAGCTTTTCTTTGGTGGAATCTGTCAATCAGAGAAATTTGAAGCCCTGTTTCTGGGTCATGAACATTCATACCCAGTTCAAAATAAACTTTTTTCTCTTTTGAAAAGAAAGAAGGAAGGAAGGAAGGAAAGAAAGGAAAGAAACATCTCATTGCTTTGAAATCCTAGTTCTTCTCCACAAGTTTGCTTAGAAAACGTGAGCTCATGGGTCACATAAAGTAAGTCTGCAGAGAAAAATAATCATCTTGCTCACTTACGGAAAATGTTGGTCCAACCTGGATGCTGTAAGGAGTCATTGAAACCTTTGGCTCATCCACTTACTCCCTCTTGGATAATGGAAAGCCACCACCTTCCCAACTGGTTCTTCTCACCTGTCCATCAGGGAAAATCCTACTTCCCCGAGGGTTCTGGTGCTGGGTTGAAGAATCATGAGTCTGGGAAACTGAGGCCAGCACCTCTCCTGCTCCGAGGGGAGAGGCAGTCTCAGAACTGTGTCCTTGGGTTTCCAACTTCCTCAGCTCTGATCATCAGGAAAACGGATCCCATCTTCCCTTAGGGGACCTCTGGTGGGGATGTGTGCTGGGTTGAAGAATTATTCCTTGAAGGATGAGTAGATGTTTGCCATGAAGACCCTTGAGTTGTTGTCAGCCAGGTTGGGGACATCAGTCTGAAAGTCAATAAGTGCAATAAAATTGAAATAGGATTGGCTAACTTTTCTGAAAAAGACAGTAAATATTTTGGCTTTGTAGGTTAGATAATGTGTGTCTCAATTATCCTTGTAGTATTTTTTTTTTTTTTTGGTTTTTCGAGGTAGGGTCTCACTCTAGCTCAGGCTGACCTGAAATTCACTGGAGTCTCAGGCTGGCCTGGAACTCACAGCGATTCTCCTACCTCTGCCTCCCGAGTGCTGGGATTAAAGGCATGTGCCAGCACACCTGGCTTATCATTGTAGTATTAATGAATGTTTCTGGCTGTATCCCAATAAAAGTTTATTTATAAAAACAATCAAATTCAGTCCAGACACGATAATTTCTTGAACTCTGTTAGAGTAATGCCATAATAATAATAATGATAAGAATGAAAGCTGCCATTCTGAAAGTTACTTTGTGCTAGGTCCTCTATACTAGGCACTGATATTTAACTTACATATATTTGCGCACGTATTTTCATAACCATTTGTGATAACATGGAGATTCAAGATTCCAAAGAGCTAGGAAGCAGCAGGTGCAAAGTTGAAGTCTATGTTCTCAAACTATTTAAAAAGTCCAAAAGAAATGGCAGAAGGAGTTAGTCTGGAGAGGACCGTGAGTGACTCCTGATGGATGTGAGTCCCATTGTCCATGGAGATAGGTGGGAAAGAGGGCCTTCTAGTTAGAAGAAATGGATCTGAGGTTTGACTGCATATGGAATAGTCTAGAAACGTGTGCCTTAGGTGATACTGGAGTGTGGAATATTTGGTGCCTGTGGCTGGAGAATGAGAAAGACAGTCTGGCAGACTGAAAGAAAGCTTACAGGCCTGAACTCAGTCTCTGTAGCTGGACCAGGGGTTCTCCAGCTGTGGACTTCAGGGTACGCTGCCTCAGCCTTCCCAAAGGCTGTTAGTCAGGAAGGTTTCCCAACCCCATTGCTGTAGTCTGACTCAGTAGGGCCCAGGAATCTGTGTGTTGTCAAGCTTCTCAGATGAGCTGCCAGACTTGCGAGTCAATGCATGGGAGATGTTTTAATCAAGGGAGGAAGATGGCCACAGTTATGTTTCAGGAAGGCCCAGTTCTAGTTTATTTTATTTTGTGTATGTATGCATGCCTGTGTGGATGCACGTGGACATGTGTGTGTGCTTGCGTGTGGACATCAACATGAACATCTGGTATCTTTGGTTGATTGCTTGATCTCCACTTTTTTAATTTTTTAAAAATATTTTTATTTATTCATTTTTCAAGCAGAGAGATACAGAGAGAGATACAGAGAGAGAGAGAGAGAGAGAGAGAGAGAGAGAGAGAGAGAGAGAGAGAGAGAGAGAGAGAGAGAGAGAGAGACCACCAGGGCCACCACCTTGTGGGTCTGGCTTATATGGGTACTGGGGAATTGAACCCAGGGCCTTAGGCACTGGAGGCAAGTGCCTTAACCGCTGCACCATCTCTCCAGCCCTCCACTTTTATTTATTTATTTTTTTTGAGACAGGCTCTCACTGAATGCAGAGTTCACTGCTTTGGAGAAGCTAGCCAGTAAATCCTGGGGATCTCTGCCTGTCTGTCTCCCCAGTGCTGGGATTACAGGTGACCTCTCATGCCCAGCTTTTACATGGGTGCTTAGGATTCGAACTCAGGTCCTCATGCTTGTATAGCAAGCGCTCTACTCACTGAGCAATCTTCTCAGCACTGTACATTGTTCTAAATCCTCATGATATCATTAGTAGGAAAAGTACATTTCAATCATTAGGAAGCATCAATGGTGAGCATAGGGGACAGTCTGGGCTAGAGAAGGAGCCCGTGGGCCACCAGGGACAAATGTGTCCTGAGGTGTGGGAGCTTCCAGGGTGTCGCTGGGCAGATTTGATAAATCCTGCTAAGCACCAATGACTTTCCAGGGTCCGGGCTTCTGGGAGCCCATCCTGGAAGGGGGTCTGCTCCCAGCCTGTCCCTCTCAGGATGGGCCCACAGACCAAGGAGAAATCTCCCGTCTGGCCCTGGCTGTAACACTCTCTGAGTTCTCATAACTCAGACTTTTATAGAGGCAGGGAAAGCTTCACGAGAATGACTCAGCTTAACCCCCGGATTGAACTCCATGCTGTTTACCAAACAGTTAACTTAAGTTGAGCTCTTGCCTGGATAACAAATGGCAGTGGAGCAGACGGAACAGATGTGGATCTGACCAGACCGTCACCATGATGAACGGGTGAAGCTTAGGACGAGAAGCTGCCTCAGTCCTGTGCTGATCCGTCTTTGGTGGTGGTTGCTCTTGAAGGTGTTTGCATTCGCTGCTGGTGCTTGGCTCCATTTCACTCCAGGGTCCTCATCGAGGGAATCTGAGCAGAACCCCGGGCTTGGGAGTCCGACCACACTAGCTCAGACCTGTGTTTGGTACTCACCTGGCAATCATGATGTCTGGAACAGCTTCACTCTTCCTGCAGCGTCTCCACTTTCTCGCTGATCAATGGAAGCAGAAACCCATGCAGGGCTATTGTAAGGTCTGGCTCAGACCAAGGCTGTGAGCATGCAGTCTGAAACAGGTCAGCTCTCTCCTAAAGATCCCTGGGATCTCACTCCCCCAGACAGAAGTGCTGCATGGTTCCTTCCCGTCTTGGGTCATGAAGCAGCATTGTTGCATGCATGCACCATTTGAGTGGCAGGATGATAAATGTATGTGAGTGTGCTGCTGGGCGTGGGGGTCCTTTCTAACCTCCTCCATCATGCTGACCCCATCAGCCCTGCCATTTCTGGCTTCCCAATGCCTGTGCACAGTTGTATCTGAAGACTTAGAACCTTCAGTGCTCTGGGTCATGAACATTCATACAAGTTCCCCCGGGGTTAACTGCTAAGTACTGATTATGCTGTGGCTGATATCCTGGGCTTTTCTTGTTTGGAGAACCCATGAATACCTTTTGGTTTTTTCCCCTTTAAGCTGGTGTTAGTATTTTCTTCTTTATTTTGATGCTGTTTTAAGTTCTAACTGATATAGGCTTTTTAAGCAAGCTCCTTTAACCTCTGAGCCATCTCCTCAACCCGTAAAACATCATTGCTTCTTGAGGGTGATTTCCTAGTATGAGAAGGGCTCTGACTCCCAACCCTCCTCTCCCCCAAAGCAGGTGACCTCCACCCCAGAGGTTGGGCTGAAAAATTCCAATGCAGAGCAAGAAGGGGGCTCATGCTTTGCCCATTGAGGGGCAGTGGTGGTTTGGAAGAAGCTGGGTTTTATTTTTCCTCACAATAAACTGTCAGCTGCCCCATGGGACAGTGCCTCTGTGTGTATAAAACCATGCAGTGTGTTTGATGACATAGGCCTATGCCTTATTTCTAGGTAGGCCCTGCCCTATCCTGCCTTTGGCTCCCTGGACCACAGATTACACTAGACCGCCCCCAGCCCAGTTCGAGGCTCTTGGGCCATTTCTGTGGTTGCTGAGAACTGGGATTCCCAATATGGAGATGAGCAGAGGCGGGGCGCTCCATCCCAGCTGATGAGGAAGAGCTCTCTTCTCTCTGTCTTCAATGACATCAGCTGCTGCTTCTCCACCCTGGTTTTCTGTGACAAGAACTTTAGTCTTGGTATCTGTGTTGGCTTTGAGACAAGACAGGAACCTAGAAGAATCAAGATCACCTCAGGAAACACCAGCCAATGGCCTCGTTCTTTCTCTGCTAGAAAGCAAGGGACCTTCTCTAGGGACATCCCAAAGACTATTTTGGGCACAGGAGAACTAGAATTTTTATTTTTTTCATTAACATATATTAATTATACACAATGGTGGGTTTCAGTATGACATTTTCATGCATATAAACAGTATATTTTGTCTATAACCTTCTCTTCTCCTCCTCCATTTTCCTTTCCTCTTTCTTCCCTTCCCCAACCAGTTCCTCTTCGTTGTCATATTTTCTTTTCTTTTCCTGTAACTGAAGGCATTTTCGGGTTGCTCACAGGAGCCTGGGTGAGGGGTTATTTACAGAAGCACTCACACCTCACAGCGGCTACACCACTGAAGAAAATGAGAC